>QZGG01002287.1:0-41078 GCA_006409495.1 Sedum album
ACCAGTAAATACACATAATTTTTCCTTTCAACACCTCCTACAAAACCCTTCTTTTTCTGATACAATAAATATGATTACACTTAAAGTATACTCATAAATTGCGAAAAAATTAAACAAATCCCAAAGTAATTATACTTCTAGTCTTTTTGTATGGATGTTTAAAATTTTCTTTGTAGTCAAGTTGGATTGCTGGATATAGTAAATAATGATTCATAAAATAATGTTCAATTACTTAAGCGCACTACTTCGTGGTTGGTGCCAACACTCGTCTTTGTTACATGTAGGGTTGTAAACGAGTCGAGTCGAGTCGAGCTGAGAATTTGTTTGCTCAAGCTCGGTTCGCCTACTTATATAAGTGTTCAAGCTCGGTGACGGCACGTCGTTGAGTGCTGCAAATTTATCCCTTCTCCTCACTAGTATAGCTACCGTAAGTACGGGGTCGAATCCACATGGAACGATGAAAAATTATCTTCTTCTGAAAAGTAAAACAAGATTGGGGGTTGTGAGTGTTGCGAGTAACTAGAACGAAAACAGAAAAATCACGCGATCAAAATCGTGCGTGTGTCCACTGGCGTACTGAACAACAAGTAGTTTTGACAGATATGAGAAGCTATCAATCTAGACTTACCCTTATGAACATATGCTTATCATCGCTTTCTATTGATCTATGACTATTAGTTCACGTGAATTAAGGTCCGGTCAGGGCTTAATAATCCACACACGTATTCCGGTCAGAGTTTACGTGATACCAATATTCAACCTAGTCTAAACAACGACGAATCTGATCAAGGTAGTGATTATCTATTCTAGCGTTACTCCTAATCATTCACTAGTACAGATTATGTATTTAACAGCGCTTGAATGTAAGCGCTGTAAAAAAAATTAGATTTATAACAGCGCTTTTTAAAAAAAACGCTGTAATAATAGTATTTAGCACAGCGTTTTTAAAAAAAACGCTGTAAAATATAAATAACAGCGCTTTTATTCCGAAGCGCTGTCCTAAATATACCCTTTTACAGCGCTTAATAACAAAAGCGCTGTCTTAATTTTTGCCTTCCATAGTGAAATCAATACAACAGCGCCTTTTATATAAACGCTGTCGTAAATGAATATTTAACAGCGCTTTTATGTAGAAGCGCTGTCCTAAATTGAACCTTTTACAGCGCTTACTTATATAAGCGCTGTCTTAATTTTTGTTTTCCAAAGTGAAATAAATACAACAGCGCTTTTAATAAAAACGCTGTCGTAAATACAATTTTAACAGCGTTCTTTTGGATAAGCGCTGTTATATATTTATTTACCACAGCGCCTAAGACAATAAGCGCTGTAATAACATCGTTTTAACCCTAAGTAATTTTGCGACTTTAAAGATTTACTCACTCTCAGATCCCGCTTTTCCGAATTACCGGCCGTCGTTCTCTTCCGTCCAGCTTTCATCTGCAATTTCCGACTACTCTTCGTGTCAAAGCTTCTTTTCACGCTCAGGTCTGCTATTCCGACTTAGCTCCGTAACAAAATCCGACGCAAGCTCAGATAAGGTACCACTTACTCTTAAACCCTAATTTTTGGTTTGTGTAATTTGTTTGCTGTTGAATTAATCTACTTGTGTATTGTGTTTTGTGTTTGATCATGAATAATTTTGTTTAAATATGTAGAAATGGAGAATTTGCAAATCACAAATGATAACATTGATAACGCGGGAGAGTGTTCCGCGCCATCTAAGAGAGGCAAGAGGGGGCCTACATATTTGACACAGTTTTTTAAGGAAAGGAGTACCACAAATACTCAGACCACTATTGAGTTTACCGATAAAGGAGTTCCAACGGGTCCGAATAAATCAATATGGAGAAGTGCGCTATGTTTGGCAGCAAGAACACGTGTTCCAATTACTTATCAAAATTGGAGGCACGTGCCTGCAGAGTTGAAGAACCTTGTTTGGAGTGATATGAAGGTAATAAAAAATTGTTTCATGTTTAAAGTGATTATTGTATTAATGTTATTTTACAGAGTTGAAGAACCTTGTTTGGCATGACATTTGTTGACTTTCGTAGAGAAGGATACAAAGACGAGCCTTTCATCATGGCTGAGCAAGCTAAACAAGTATTTTACGTCAAGGATCCCACAAACCAACATAAATATATTGTAGTTCATGGAAAACAACATATTTTCTTCGAAGATGGTATGGATACAAATGATTACTCTGAAGATAGTGCAGCGGTTTGTAGCACCATTCCAAACAATTTCGAAGACGTTGGTGAATTTCAACAGAGAAGGGATGATCACAATGAAGGCATATGGATTGAAAAACAATGTAAGAATTCCGAATATTTTTCAAAATATTTATATATTTGTGAAGTTGTGTTTAGATTTATATATATTTAATTTACTTATTTTGCTTGGTGTTTTTAATACAGGATTTTGGTGATGAGCACGCTATATAAAGGATATGTATTCAAACTTTTTTATGATTTGGAATTAAGCAGGTAATTAATGTGTTGAAAATTCTTACTTTATAAAATTTAAATTATTTTATTTTTTTATCGTGTATATTGTGTCCTTATGTTTAATTTTTTCATGCAGCTGGTATTCTCGGGCGAGATAATATGGATTGGTGAAGATTCAAAATTATTAGATGATGTTTTAATATAGCTTGTGTTTATTGTAATTTAAGTAATTATCAATGATGATTAATAAAAAAACTGCTCTGTTTTAATAAAAAAACTGCTCTGTTTTACATATTACAGCGCTTTAATAAAGAAACGCTTTGGTATATATCATGTAAATAAAATAAAATAGCCTGTTCATAGTTTAACAGCGCTTATAAAAACAGCGCTGTAAAAAATATTTACCACAGCGCCTTACCAAAAAAGCGCTGTTGTAATTAGGGTTCTAAACCCTGAACCCCGAACCCTAACCCTCAATCCAAACCCTAATTATAACAGCGTTTAAAAACATAAGCGCTGTAATATATATTTAAAATAATAATAAAATAATTAGTTTTAACAGCGTTTATAAATTAATAAACGCTGTAAATTATATATTACAGCGCTTATTTTACATATAAGCGCTGTAAATATATATTTACAGTATTTTCATGTTTTAAAAATCAAATCAGGTAATATATTTTTTAGGTTTTTGTTATCTTAAGACATTAAAAACTCAATTAGTAACATTCTATTAATTAAAATATCATGAGAACATTAATAAGCATTTGAAATCATTGGCATTTGAATATTTGTACTGTGTCTCTTTACTAAGCAATAAGTTGAACATTGTACACTTTGATCAACAAAACTTTTCACTAATAAAAACACATCAAAAATGCAAATGAATTTTTTTTTTAAGTAAATGAGTTATAAGCTTCATTTATCAAACTTCCAACTAAATTTGTTTCATAATAATCAATGAATTCTGAAGAAAAAACAAAACAAATAAATACTGTTTATAACAGCGCTGATAACATAAAAGCGCTGTTGTAAATAGAATACCACAGCGCTTATATCATAAAAGCGCTGTAATAAATGTCTCAGTAATTCGATTTCCTTAAATTAAAATTATTTATTTATTTTTACAGCGCTTTTTATTTGAAGCGCTGTTGAATATGTTAAATTACCTGATTGGTCGAAACAGTTTCTCGCAGATTGTAATCCCAATCGTTGTTTAACCTAATCTAACGGTCCATATTAAATATTAAAAATTCAGAATTTTAAGTCACCCGCACAAATTTCCCGCTATAGTCTTTCTATATATATCCAAATATGCAACAAAATTTACATTGAAATTTTCTTTCAAACATACCATTGTTCTTGTCGGATGTTTTAATTTACAGTCCAAAAAGCTTTGTTTCGCATAAACTTCCCGTTTCAAGTAAGGAATCCCACTCTTATTTCTTACACTTTTGTGTTTTATACTTTTCGTTAAACTTTTTTGTTCTTTGTTTTATATTAACTCTATTCTATTCTTCAATATATTTTTTGTAGATTTGTTGTATGATATATGTCGAGGACGATGAGCCAATTCAAGACGAGCAAATGATGTTTATTCAAGACGAGCAAATTCAAGACGAGCAAATACAGTACAAAGGCCATAGTTTTGTCCATAATATTTAATTTTGTACATAGTTTTGTCCATAGTTTTGTACAAATTCAGAATGTTAAATTGTGTTTCCATTTTATTGTAAAAGTACGATAAATAAAAAATAAAGAAAATTATAATCAAAACTGATTCCCTTTAAAGCGGTTATTAATATTATTAACTTTCCAAAACTGTCTTCTCAAATCTCCGTAACTAAATAAATCTTAATGCGCTTAATTAAGATTTTTTTTTAATTCAAATCTTTATATTTAACAGCGCTTAATAATAAAAAACGCTGTAAAATTACTAACATTTAACAGCGCTCATATATATAGAGCGCTGTAACATGTTTAAACTTTTTACAGCGCTCATTAATAAAAACGTTTAATATTTTATATTCGAATTACTAAATTTTCAAATTAAAAAATTAATAAATATTTTACAGCGCTTAAAAAAACGCTGTGTAATAAATTAAATTAAACGACCTCGTTTTTGTTTTATCGCTTGGTTGTGAATGATTATTTTTAACAGCGCTTTATATATAAACGCTGTAACAGGTTTATAAAATAACAGCGCTTGTTTTTAATTTTTAACAGCGCTTCTTGAAGCGCTGTTGAAACGGGTGCTGTTGTAAATCACATCTTTATTACAGCGCTTTTTTAAATAAAGCGCTGTTGTTTATCTCTATTTATAACAGCGCTTATTTTATAAAAGGCGCTGTTATAAATAGACATAAACAACAGCGCTTTATTTAAAAAAGCGCTGTAATAAAGATGTGATTTACAACAGCACCCGTTTCAACAGCGCTTCAAGAAGCGCTGTTAAAGGGCAAAAAAGAGCGCTGTTATAAACCTAATCTGTAGTAGTGATTCACTGTCAGGTCCATCTGATTAGTTTAACAATAGATAGTAAATTCTATAACTAAGTCAGCGGTTCAAGGCTTCGCTTAGATATCCAATCTAACTATCATGCAATAAGCTTGGAATATGTATAGTAAACCAGTCAAGCATTATGAACAAAACCTCAAAATATAATGTTCACAAGTCAAGTCTAAACTGATAAAGCAAGTTAGCTAGACATGCTTTTATCAAACATCTCAAAATCTGTTAGTGAACAAAAAGCAAATTCAGTAAAAACAAAGTAGAGCTTAGCGGAGTTTGTCAGTCTGTGCGTCGGCCTTCCGTTGCACGTCACTCTTCCGCGCGCATCCGTCAGAAATTCATCTATCTCAGTGTAAGTGTGAGTCCTGATACTCAGCAATGGCTTCCTATTTATACAAAAGTTAATAGGGTTTCTAAGTTCAAATTTAGAAATAGATAATCTTGAATTTTTATGTTTATCCCTAAAAACTCGCATAGGAAATATATTCTGCATTGCTGACATCATCATCTACACGCGCGACCCATGTGTGTAAGGATGCACAAATATGAACCGGACCGTAAACCCGGACCGGACGGACCGTAAATTTACGGTCGGTCCGGTCCCGATCCAAATATGGTCCAGTCTACGGTCCACATTTTTTGGAAATTACGGATTACGGTCCGGTTCAGTCCAAGAAATTTATGGTCCGGTCCGGACCGTAATATAAATTAATTAAATTTAAATTTAAAAAATATTTAAAAAATATTATTCAAAATAGAAATCTATTAATAAAAATTAATAAATTAGACATAAATGTTACCAAAAATATTTTAAAAATTAAATAAAACATTTATAAAATTTAAACTATATAATATTCAGATTTTAAAATTAATTTTTTAATTTAAAATTAAATAATAATAGGAATTACGGGTTTACGGTCCAAACCCGGACCGGACCGTAATTAGACCGGTCCGTAACGGTCCGGTCCACGGTCCTCATTTTTGAAATTTTACGGTCCACTGGTTCGGAATGGACCGGTTGTGCATACCTACTTGTGTGTGCGCGCGACCTCAGTGACGCGCATCTGGTCAAAATGACCGTGTTCTGCTTCTTTCTCTCGAGCTCGATCCTTTGTTCTTTTGCTGCACTTTAAGCTTGATAGCGTGCAAATGTACTAACATTTGAACGCATCCTACCTTTGATTCTTGTTAGTTTTCGATTAAATGTGAAAGAATTGATACTTCTTATGCTTATTTTAGGATATATTCAAGAAGTATAACCATGGAGCTATCAAGTGCAAAAGAGAGCAAAAATGGGGATTAAAGTACAGAAAAGAGCCAAAGAGGTTTGCTCTCCTGAGTAGAAATTTTGCTCCCCCCGAGCAGAATTTCCCTCCTAGCAAGCTATCTGAATTTTCTAACTCTGAAATTCTGCTCTCCTGAGTAAATTTTGCTAGGCCGAGCAAGTTGTCAACTTTGATACACAAATACTCAGTGGGTTTCTCCTCCCCCGAGTAGAAGTTTTGCTCTTCCGAGCAAAATTTCACCCTTAGGAAAACTGAAATTTCTATCTCTGAATTTTTACTCTCCCGAGCAACTTTTTTACTCTCCTGGACAACCTTAAGACAGCAAGAATTCTGCTCTCCCGAGTAACTTTTTGCTCTCCCGAGCAAGTCCATAAAGGCAGTTTTTGCTCCTAAGTATAAATAGATTCCTCAACCATTTTTGGAGGGATCCTTGGAAGTTCAAACACTCAAAAACCTAAAGATATCCAAGAGATCATAGATTAGAAGACAAAGGACGAAGGCTTGAAGGATTGAAGATCAACATCAATTCCTAAGCAATTCTACCTTTACTCTTGATTTTCATGTTCTTTTATGTGTTGTTTACATTTGTAGTCATGTTTGAGTAGATTCCATGTGATTTGGAGATCATATGGATCCCCTAGGATTTGGATGATGTTTGTATACTCTTTCTATGCATTTGAATTGCATTTTAGTTGAATCTTAATTGTTGTAGTTACTTGTTCACAATGATGCATGCTAAGTGTTTGACGAAATGCCTAAGTGTGTCAAAGTGAATTAACCTCCTATGATTTGATGACGATTGAACCCTAGAATGTTAGTAACTATATCAATGTTGCTTTGAGAGTTAATTGTGCGCGAGAGCGACAATTCCTCTTAGTGATAGGCTAGGTTTGATGTTGAGTTTGAGTGTCTTTCCAATAGAGCGAGAGCTTGAGGTTGTGCACTTGAATTCCATGTGATTCAATAGAGCGAGAGCTTGAGAATTGAAACCTTTTAGCGCGTCATCCAATCCAGGATGGAACGAGAGTTGAACTTGGAAGGATGATGTGTAGCCATAAGAATTCAAACTAATTGTGATTTGTGCTAGGGAATTGAGTGTGTTAACTCTCCTATATCCTAGGGGTGAAGTAGAAGTCTTTGATCATTTTTATTTTCTTGTTATCAAAATCAATCAACCTTTAATCTACATCCCCCAATCCTTTTATGTTAGGTAAACTTAAGTAATTCTCAATTAGTTAACTATCACCTCTTCTCTTGGGTTCGACTCGAGGTCACTCGATTTATAAATGTGTTTGATGCGAGACTAGGATAAGTGTTTCCCATAATACTACCCTAAATCTACACGTCAAAGCTTCTAGACATCTGTCTTTAATGCTCATTCGACCTTAGCTCATAATCTTTCCTGAAATACAAAACTACACCAAAAGCGTAATCTTATACAAGAAAATACAAACAAGCGTAATGTAGAGGCAATAAAACATCATATGAATGTGCATTATCACTCGGCTCATGCTTGTTCGACTATTAGTGTAATTAGCTCGATTTCGACTTGTTAAAATATCAAGCAACTCAAGCTTATTATAATATATATTAAGTTAATCAAGTCATTCACGGGCTTATTTAAATCGAGCACTTCTGTATTCATATTCAGCTTGTATAATAAACTAGCCTAGAAATTAGTTCGAGATTGACTTGTTTATGTCGAGTCGATCTTTGACAGAGTTTTGGCCTTGTTTGTTTGGGAGTAGCTTGCGAGCTTATTGATTCGTTTACACCCCTGTTAACGGAAGTATCATGATAAATTAGAAGCTCAAACAAGTAGTCTTCTCTCTCTAATCTCTTTCTCAATTAGGTTGAAGATGAAGAGGAATCATATCATCGTTCAAATGTAACCATATCATTCATTTTATTCATATTTTATTGGAACATTGTTACGGATGCAATTAGGGGTATAAATGGAATTAGGGAATGATATAAATAGTATCAAGGTGTAATGTAAAAGGCAGACAATGAAATAAACAACTTTCTTCTTCTATCCTAATCTCCTCTCCTTCATCTAACCCTAACCCTAACTCTATTCTCATCTTCATCTCAATCTTCACCTCATATCCAAGTCCACATCAATGTTACAGATGCAATTAGGGGTATAAATGGAATTAAGGAAATGATATAAATAGTATCAAGGTGTAATGTAAAAGGCAGACAATGAAATAAACAACTTTCTTCTTCTATCCTAATCTCCTATCCTTCATCTAACCCTAACCGTAATTCTATTCTCATCTTCATCTCAATCTTCACCTCATTCCAAGTCCGCATCAAACATTTGAAGAATTGAAGCTCCCATTCAATCCAAAAATACAAATATACATGTAGTTATGATCATTGAAAATACATGCGAATATTGAACAAATCTGTAAAGATAGTAATTACCTGGAAGAGATTCTAATGCTTTTCGGGATGCTCACAGCCCAATGGGCTTAAAGATCTAGACGCAAATACAACAAACCTCGAATAGTGATTCGTAATTTCAAAAACTTTCAGTGCGTCCTCGACAAAAATGCGGATGCCCCATTTTCATTCTCAACGCTAAACACATTGGGAAGAGCGATCGTCGGAAAGCGTCGCTTTCTTTCTTTCACTGCTTCATCGTCAGATCTCGATTTCATCTCTCCTGATGGCCTTCTCCGAATCCTCTCGCAACTCCTTAATCCCAAACTATCTCTACTCGCCTTCCTCATCCGCATTCGCATTCCACAAAACAACCGATGCTAAGTCTGTCGTCGATACGCCAAGGAGGAGCTTCGTCGTTCCTGCGCCGAGCGAGCCTGGAAAGATTCAGATGTACTCGCCTGCTTTCTACGCTGCCTGTACTGCCGGAGGTATACTTAGCTGTGGATTGACGCATATGACCGTCACGCCTCTCGATCTCGTCAAGTGTAATATGCAGGTCTTATTCCTATCCTTTCGATCTGACTGCTTCCGCTTCGTTCATTTTTATTCCTTATGCATTTGTGATAATTTGACACTGACAATTGATGAGACGCGAGTATATCATTTGTTGTGATCGGTGTTGATGTTGATTTGTTTTATTATCTCCTTTTGTTTTGTATATTTTACTATGTGATATGATTTTCTGGCACTTGAAATGAGATTCTGTTATTTAGAAATGAAACTTGGATATGTATAGAGTGACTGAATTTTGCCGTGTTTTGTTTCATATGAACTATGTGATTCTGTGAACATTATGAATATAAGCCAATTAAATAAGCATATTCGGATTTGGATATTAAATCTGATTATATGCGGTGCTGTAAATTGTGTTGTTTGTCTTATCTTCATGAATCACTGCCATGATAGGCCTAGAGCGTATCGGACGACAGTTTAAAACTTGTTTGAGTTTATGTTTTGGTTAATTGTTTCGCCTGTTTGATTAATAACGTGCAATATTTTATCACGATACTGTAGATTGACCCAGCTAAGTACAAGAGTATCACATCTGGATTTGGGATACTACTGAAGGAACAAGGAGTCAAAGGTTTCTTTAAGGGTTGGGTTCCCACTCTGCTTGGTTACAGTGCTCAAGGGGCTTGCAAGTTTGGGTTCTATGAGTTCTTCAAGAAATACTACTCCGACATTGCTGGGCCTGAATATGCTGCAAAATACAAGACTTTGATTTACCTTGCCGGTTCCGCATCTGCTGAGTTGATTGCTGATGTTGCTCTTTGCCCTATGGAGGCTGTGAAGGTTCGTGTCCAGACCCAGCCTGGATTTGCCAGAGGATTGTCTGATGGACTCCCAAAGTTTGTGCGCTCTGAAGGCGCAGCTGGGTATGTAATATGATTAATGTCTCAATTGGAATTTTGGTTGTATATTTTCTAATTACCAATATGCTTTGTAGGTTATACAAGGGTCTTGTACCTCTATGGGGAAGACAGATTCCATGTAAGTTTAGGCACTTGTTTCTTTGTAGTTTGTCCCCATTCATCTTGCTAACTTTTTTGACTTCTCATGTGTACACATCTTGCTTACCTATTGACTCCTCATGTATACGCGTCTTGCTAACAATTTGATTTCTCATGTATATACATGCATATCAGTAGAAGTATCATAGACTGTCTTAGAATTTCAGCAAACTCTATTTTCCTCTTTTTTGTGTGACCTAGGCTCACCTTTTGACTTCTTATTTTTAGCCTTTACTTACTGATATTGGTTTTAGTAGAATTCTCATGTTTATTTGCAATATATATTTGTGTTATATTATTTGTATCTCAAGATTTTTTTTCCAAAGGAGCAAGTAGTAATTACTGTACAGTGTATGGTTTTACGGCACGTGCATTATATTGATTGAGAGCATTGTTCACGTATTTGTATTAGCGACAGCTAATCTGTGTTATTTAATATACACTTTTATCGTTGAGACTAATCTCGTGCTGTTTGACAGATACGATGATGAAGTTTGCATCCTTTGAGACAATTGTGGAGCAGATTTACAAACATGCCATCCCAACTCCAAAGGACCAATGTACAAAGTCATTGCAGCTTGGTGTCAGTTTCGCTGGTGGTTACATTGCTGGAGTTCTATGTGCCATTGTTTCTCACCCTGCTGATAATCTTGTTTCATTCCTCAACAATGCTAAAGGAGCCACAGTTGGTGATGTAAGTTCTAAAACAGTTGCCTTAAGTATTCACGTAATTTCCATTGCCTTTCATTTCATGACGAGGATCATATCGATTTGTTTCTCAGGCAGTGAAAAAGATTGGAGTCTTGGGTCTGTTTACAAGAGGACTGCCCCTCCGTATTGTAATGATTGGTACCCTAACCGGTGCTCAATGGGGAATTTATGATGCATTCAAAGTATTTGTTGGACTGTAAGTTTCACCTATTTCCCTTCCCAACTCTCATTATCTTCTTACTGACTACAATACATTGCCCATGTTTAACTATGGTAAGGTTCTAACAATGACGCACATATTTCAGGCCCACCACTGGAGGTCCTGCACCTGCAGCTGCTGGTGGAAAGGCTTAGAATTGTGACCTTGCTATTAATTTGACCTTAGCGATGGAGGGAGTTTTCCGATGGATTAAATAAAGCTGGAATATGATTTCAGTAACTGATAGGATGGTTTTGGAGTCTGGTCTCATCCTCAAGAGTCTGGTTATATGTTGTTTTTCATCATTTCTTGATCGCTGTCATATTATTATGTGCCACATTGAAATAGGCACCCACCCATTTCAAGATCAGACATTATACATTTCTCTATGGGCAAATTGTCGAAAACCACCCATAAATATGAGTTTTTTTCAAAAACCACCCATATTTTTTAAAATTATGAAGTCACACCCATATGTTTATAAAATTTGTCACAAATCACTCATATGTTTAAATTTAATCGAAATATTAATAAAAATGATAAAAAAACTTGAAAAATACATAATTACTTAAAAAAATCATTAAAAAATATTTGATGTTAAAAAAATTATATTTAAACATATGGGTGGTTTCTGACAAATTTTATAAATATATGGATGTCACTCTATAATTTCAAAGATAAGGGTAGTTTCTGGAAAAAAAACCCATATTTATGGGTGGTTTCCGTTAATTTGCCTTTTTTCTATTACCCTTTTGGTTGACATGATAGAGTCCTGACTGCATAGAATCAAAATTCATCGTAATTTTCATTGCTTTTAGGTTCTGTTTGGTTCCACGTAAGAGATGGTGGAAAAGAAAATTTGTTTAAAAAGTTGAAGGAAAATATTAGGGGTGTGTTTGGATGTGATGAGGAAATGAAAATAATAATAATAATATCAAATAAATTTTCTTCTCAATTTTTCATGGCAAAATTATTTTTAAACTATTTTTTCTTATTTTAGTCAGTAGTTTACTAGTTTACGAACTGGAATATAAGGGATGACGACTTGTGGGACATTGAAACTCGGTGCAAGAATTGTTAGTTTTTATGTTCAGGATTTGTATCTCATGAATATAATGGTGGACCCATTGATTTATTCTGTATGTTCGAACTATAAGTTGACACATAAACTCTCTAACTAAGTGATAATTGTGCAATCAATCAGGCCCGGCCCGGATGGGGGTCAAGAGGGGCAACGGCCCAGGGCCCCCTTCTGCGGAAGGGCCCATATTTATTCTAATGACTGAGCAAGGGTTAAGTAATTGGATGTAGCTTGGCGGTAGAAGACTTGAACAGTGATATTTGTGATGCTGGTTCGAATCTTGGTCGTGTAATATTTTCCAATTTTTTAGATTAGGGGGCCCACTAGAAAATTCAGCTTTAATTAAGGGCCTAAATTTTTTTCCCGCCCTGGGCCCACCAAATGTCAGGAACGGGCCTGCAATCAATAGTAGTTCCGATCTCTGGACCCAGAGTACATCTTTGCCTTGAATCTAGGTTTGTCCATTTCTTGAGGGATATAAAAGTAATTTTTTTTGAAAAAAATCCTACCAATAGTAGTTTGGGAATGAGATCCAGTAATGCTAAGCCAAAAACCGCGAGACAAAACGACGTAGTTTCATCCCTAAAACGACGTCGTTTTGACGACGGGGTCAGTTTGTAAATATAGTGTTTTAGATTAAACTACACAGTTTTGCTTAAAAAACACCCAAAACTATGTCGTTTTGAGACTTGCAGCATATGGCTGCACCAAAAGTGGCAGCATCGGATCTGGATCCTAGTAGTTTGTTCCTAGTTAGGATTAAGTTTGTTGCATTTAATGTTAATTATACTTAATCTTAAATATTGTTATGTATTCAATGTGATGAGAGTGAAAATTTAATTTTATAATAGGGAAGGGATAAGGTATAAAGTGATAGTTTTCATAAAAATATAAAATCATCTTAATCTTTAACTGATTTCAATCGTACGTTTTTCAAATTCTTACCAAAATAAAATAAAAGGGCAAATATGTAATGTGACGCTAAATGATTATATTGAAAATCAAATTAACATAATTTTTCGGTAAAATCCGCCAACTGAATTAAAGCAATAACTTGCGTCCAAAAACAAAATTCAATTCGATCCTTTTTTGAATCTTCTCGTCGATATGGTTCAAGTATTTGTATTGGATGGTTCTAGAACCATAGTTAGCAAATTAATGGACCATACAGATATTGACAATTTACTAGCATAAGGTTCATGTACTGACCAATGATAAATAGGGTTTTTGTAATATGATTCATGAATCAGCTAGTGATAATTTACGAACCATGCAAGCATTTTGCATATTATATTAAATCATTCAATGAACGTCAACCAATACTGGATTATGTATCAGAAACTCAGTATTTTTGCATTGGTTGTTCAACAGAACAAAATTAAGAGTAACAGTTATCAAATGATACCAAAAAACACAATTTAGAAGTTCCAAATCGATGTCAGTCTTATATTCCAAATCGACTTTCAATGCCTTGTGGCCAAAAACCAGTATTCGCACAATGTAGAAGTTCCTTAGCTTATCCAACACTATTTTCTGAACCTGCAAAAAAGCATTTAACATGTGATTATATGTTCTAACCAAATAAAAAATAGTCAGCGAGTATGGTTTGATAAATTGTTAAACATGGTTCATGAACCATAATTCACAATTATTAGGACAATACTAATCGAGTATGGTTCAACAAATTGTTAAGCATGGTTCATGAACCATGTTTATATATTTTTTGAACCTTACAATATATGCATACTTAACAAGCTGTATCATTCGGATCACTGTCCATGTCTATAATTGAAAGCCGATTCGTAGTGTCAAACATCAAATGTTGGAACCTAACTTTAATCGCAGCCACTGTTTTAATGAAACCCTAACAAAACAGAACAGGAAATCCTAAGACAACTCACAAGTCGAGTGCAGACATGTGTGTGACGGATGATGAAAAATCGACGCGTGTGATAACAACAGGTAGAGCGGTGGACGTGGATGAATTTGTTTTTTTGTCTTAGAGTGGCCGGCGCGGTTGAGAGTGGCGGATGCGGATGTGTCGGACGGCGTCGCATGTATCTTCTTCGTCTGATTCAGAGGTTGTTCGTCTGATTTTGGAGGTCGAGAGATTGGAGTGAATCGGGGGATTCGTCAAAACAACCTCTTTGCTATATTCCTAAATTACCCCTAGCAATTAATTATGAATTTATGTATTCCATATTTAGTAAGTTTTAAAATGATTAGGTTAGAAATCTGGTCCGTTGATCTGCTTTTATCAATGGCTTATAATAGTGTATATTTTATACACATAAGGGATTATACCAGATCCCTTCCCTTTTATAATATTTGAGATGTTAAGTGTTGTTACTTTAATGTTTGTGGTTTTTTCATTCTTTTTTCATCAAATTTTATTTTCACACCAAAATCATCAACTCTCATCAATTTGTAACCCATTTTAATCTCACTCACAACCACTACAATTTGTAAACAATCTCACTCAAGTTTTGGATTTCGATGATGATGGTAATAAGTTAGGAAGATACCATACGAGAGATGGGCTGGTAGCTAACTTTGGTGTGGGTCAAAAACATAATGAAAATGGGTTGGTTATGACCCCTGATTGTCGAATTGGAGCAAGGTGGAGGTGGAGATGGTAAGCACGTGTAAAACCAAATACCTAAATATACCGTTCACGAGCAAACAAATTTGATAGATTTCTAAAATGATACATACACCCCAAAGACACACAGTAACCTAACTAGCCCTCCAAGACACACTAAACTAAATTTGGTCACACAAACCCACGTGTCAATCTCGCTGCAAAAGTATTTAAGAGATGAATGATGGTAAAGGAGATCCATGAGTCCACTATTAGGGTGGATCCATGAGATACACCTAAATATATTCTCCTCCGTCCCAGTATTTATGACTTGTTTGCGTCTGGGCACGTAAATTAAGAAATGTAAAGAAAAAGTGAATGAAATTGATGTTTGTGAGATGAGGAATGAGAAAAAAATTGATTTGATAGATAATAAATAATGAAAGATGTAAGAATGAGATTAATAAAGTAAAAGTGGAGAGAAATGTAAGGAGATTTGTCATTTTAAATAAGTTTTAGGTATGAGAAGATAATTTTGGGATGACTAAAAAGGAAATGAGACAAAAATAATGGGACGGAGGGAGTAATACTTTGAGGTAATAAAATAAAAGTTTTTTTAATAAAATCATCCCTTCGAATTTTTTGTCTTAACTACCACTAAATTCAATTCCGATTAAATCATGCCACCCAATCACTATTTTCAACATATTTCTTTGTTTATGTCATCGTTGACCTCATTAACTCGTGCAATTTTAAGTAATTACATGTTTAACACATCAAATTTATTATATTTTAAAGTTTTATCATCAATTCATCAATTTTTTAGGTTGTAAGTTTTAAGAAGAATATGGAATTTTGAAAGATCATGTTTTGATTGATTATTGAAGTGATAAATGAGACTAGTGATGTAATATTTTGATTGTAATGATAAAAATTGAAGGATTGAGTTGTTAATGATGAGTTTTTGCACGAGTCAACATGATCATCGACAACATAAATGGAGAAATATCCCGAAAATAGTGATTAAGCGACAGGATTTGATCGGAACTGAATTATGGGATGGTTAAGTAAAAAAATCGAAAGCGTAGTTTGTTCTAATTGAATCATTGAGCGGGTGATTTTCATCATAAAATCAATCTTAAGTTAATGTTATGTCGAAATAGGAAAATTTGTTACAAAATTGGTTCTTATTTTCTTTTTCATTAGTTATTGATGCACATATGTATGCAGCGATTTTATTTATGAAATCGTAACATTTATTTTCATATTTTTTAATTACTATTCATATTTTTTTTGAAAACATTACCATCAATTGAGCATTTTATAGATAGATAATAAAAAGATAAAATATTGTAAAATGAGATTCATCCTTGTAAAATAGATCTCTTCCTACATTATATAGTATAATATAGATTAATTGATTAGAATTTAGGGTCCGAAATTATGACAATTATAATTATTATATATAAATAAAACTACAAATTATATTATTAAATAAAACAAAAAATATTAATAAATTAAATAAACTAAGCTGAAAATATTACAGTAATATAAATAAAATAAATTAACATCAACCAAATTTAAATTAATTCATAAGTTTAAATTTAAATTATAAAAAAGGACCCAAAAATTATAAGAGTAATCATAATTATATGTGAATAAAAGATAAATTATAATGTTATTAAAAATATTACTATATAAAAATTAACTAAACTAAACAAAAAATGTTTATATAAATATATAAATAAAATATATAATTAATTTAATTAAGATTTATTTGAAATTTAATTAAAATTCAGATGAGTCAACGGCGAGTTTAATGATAGTCAACGCCGGAACAGTGCAAGGGGTGTCATGATTGAGTACCATTACAATTAAGGGGTGGTTATTTTAAAAAAAGTTGGAGGGGTGGTTTGTCTCAAATTGCCCTATTGGAAGGGTGGTTTTCGGCAAAAAACCCTAGAATTTAACATCTTCAATCACACATTTTCACACAAACATATACACAATTGTCACTTGTTAGAATACTGTAAAATAAAATGTATAAACATAATTTATTAATTTGTAAATATGAATTCATCATATTCATGAAAATCATTTAATCGGTGACAATAAGCTCTAGATGGTAAGAAACAATTTACTCAATCAAAAAGTACATAAAATACATCAAGACATAAGATAAATAAGGAAGGCAATTCAAAAACTTCATAATGTCTTTGACTCTAATTAGTATTGAAGAATTGTAAATCTCGATGTGAAGAAATGTGGCTACAATCCCCAAATACTATGTTGGATTCTCAATACAATAATATGTGGATTCATTGGAGCATAAGAATGAAACTTATGAGCCGAAGTAGATGGGCTTTCAAACTACGCACTCAATTATTTTTTGATTTATTACCTTTATGTTAACTCTATAAATTAAAATATATTACAAAATATTTCATTATTGCTTAACTATAAGAAATAAATTCAAATAATATCAATATATATAATATTACATAGTATTAACAAATATTACATACTATTTCTTTTATACAATTACTTTACTCATTTTTAATCATTTATTACAAAACATTACTAATAGAATAAATTCTAAAACTGCAAATGCCCTTTAGTCATCATCGGCATTGAACAACTTGTAAAGTGTGAATTCAATGTGAAGTATGGTCACTAAAATACCAAAGTAACAAGCAGACTCATTTCTGTATTTCTGATTGAAAATACAAAAATAACCGGGATTATTGCCGAACACCTCTTATAGGGCGTAATTGCCGAAAACCACCCCTTATACATTTTATTGTCGAAAATCACCCTTTGTTCGTCTGACTTTTGTTGACCGACACATTTTAACGGAAAACGTTCAATTAGTGTTAAATCTCCGTTAGATGGATTAATTACGCATTAATTAGGTTAATTAATTAGGTTAATTCAATTAATTAGGTTACGGCCTATAAGGGGTGGTTTTCGGCAATTACGGCCTATAAGAGGTGGTTTTCGGCAATCTCCGACGGGTGGTTTAACCTAGTTGTTTGATGCACAATTATTTGCATATCGATTGAAATATATTACTATATTCTATATTAGACTCTTTGTGCAACAATTACTATATTCGATTGAAATAAAGTAAATATGAAAGAAGTTAGGGGTAAAATGAGACTCTTTGTGCTTTATATATACGATAGATGGATATATATAGGGAAAGTATCATGTGGAACCCCCACCTTTTTATGGATCCATGGATCCCTTTTTGCATTCGTTGATTGCATTTACTGTTTGCATTTTGGACGCACCAGATTGTGCCAGCGCATTAATGAGCATGTGCAACTCACGTGTGCATTTGTCATGTGCAACTCACATGTGCATTTCAAAAATGCAAACACGTGGCACAATCTGGTGCACACAAAAAATGCAATCAACGGTAATGAAGGGGGATCCATGGAAAGAGGGGGGTTCCACATGATACTTCCCCTATATATATATGGAGGTTGTATCATGTGGATCCTCTCAATTTGGTGAACTCGTGGATCCCCTCTTGTATCCGTTGATTGCCTTTTTTGGATGCATCAGATTGCGCCACGTATGTGCATTTGTCATGTGCACATCACGTGTGCACATGAAAAATGTACACGTGCAAGTCACATGCTTCATTAATACGTTGGCACAATCTGGTGCGTCCAAAAAATGCAATCAATGGGTGCAAGAGGGGATCCACGAGTCCACCAAATTGAGAGGATCCACATGATACAACCTCTATATATATATATATATCCATCTATCGTATATATAAAGCACAAAGAGTCTCATTGAATTGGTCGATTAGATAGACAGACGGAGTAATACAAAAGTGTGAAATATTGTATAAAATAAAAAAAGGGTCAGAGAATTTAGAGATACGGGTGGTTTTCGGCAATTACGGCCTATAAGAGGTGGTTTTCGGCAATTATCCCTGTTGAGATTTGGGGCTGAATTAGAATTTTATTAACCTAATTAATTGAATTAACCTAATTAACCTAATTAATGCCTAATTAATCCATCTAACGGAGATTTAACACTAATTGAACGTTTTCCGTTAACATGTGTCGTTCAATAGAACAAAGGGTGGTTTTCGGCAATAAAATGTATAAGGGGTGGTTTTCGGCAATTACGCCCTATAAGAGGTGGTTTTCGGCAATAATCTCAAAATAACCTCACTTAATGATATCACAAGAGACTCTTGGACCATAGAAGTTTTGAAAAAGAAAATACTAATTTATCAAAAATATGAAAACAATATGAGAAAGAGCGAAAAAGATTCCCTAAACATGTTTCATATCAAAGTATACTATTAGTGCATCCTTCTCTAATAAGAAACGGAGAAAGTCATGATGGATTGAAGAGTGAAGAGTAAGACCCACAATCCTCTTATTATTCTTGAATAAAAAACACAATCCTATTATTAAACCCTAGAACACTCTAAATGAAAACCATCATCTGTCAATGGAACTGCATATTTTTTACTTATCCTCCCATCATCTTTTTGTTCACGCTTTATACCACTCATCCTCTGCTGTGATTCCGTCACCACGTTGTCCTCTTCAGACTCAATCGCTGCCATCTCTTTCAACTCTATAATTTATACTGTAATTAGGATAACACACAACCCAAGAAGCATGGAAACGCCAATATGGTTGACATCCCCATCCCGAAAACGTTTGGAAACATGAAAACATGGAAACACCAAGAAACACTTGGAAACTTGACTTTTTGAATTTTTGAGTTATAACAAATTTCTTAACTAAATTTTAAAAGCTCATGACTTATATCATGCACGATTTACTAATCACAATTTCATATATTAGTATAATATCTTCTAAGTATTTCTATTTTTTCATATTTATACAATTTATGCACTTCTATATTGATATAATATCAAGAATTATAAAAAATATACATATTTTTTGATGCGTTTCTTCGCGTTTCCACTAATATTTAATTTTAAAATTTCCGTTTCCACGTTTCCTACCGTACCAGTTTCCCGTACCAGTACCCATTTCACAGAATCTCTGAAAAATCTATCTTCTAATCTCATATGATGTAGCAGATAAATTTTTGGATACACAATTCTTCATCGTCACAAACAAAAATAAACTCCCATAATACCTAATCATTTACCTCCTACAAACACGTAAACAAACCACCTTCCACTCTTAAATGAACTCCTACAAACCCTAAATCTAAAATATTGACCGCAACACCCAGATATGAACCCTCAGTCATCTATCCATCTACCCAAACCCTATTTCATAGTAAAATTATTACCTTCAATGCCCAAGGACTATGCATAGACCCCAAACTAAAGGCAGAGATGCTCTCATGAGGATTTGGACCACCGACCTCTACGAATAGAGACCGAGTGGTCGGCTGGTAGGCCGCTACTCCTTGCGAATCACCGACCTCTACGAACCACCGACCTCTTCTATTAATATTTAAGTTCTCAATAAAATTAACAATAGCTTATATAAATAACATGTTAGTTATACCTCAATACTTCAATAGAATGAAATCAAACAAGCATCAAAGAAAACATTTAATTTTGTCCACTACTAGACTCAACTAAACATACATGCATGTATTTAGCATCATGTTAATCGGTTAGGATTTGTTACGCTCCATCATACATTTATCATAATAACTATCCATCTCCTATAGGCTGGTTGGTGGCAGATTTTTGTGTTACAAATTAAATGACCAAAAGCAGAGCAATTGTTGAAAGAATAACAATCTAGTTGTCCACCTTCACTTATAAGAGCATAAGTAATAGGGTTAATTTCAGATGACCACCTTATAATAAGCCATTTTCCACAAAACCATCTGTATATTGTAATATTACATTCGACCATCCATATAACGTTTAACGTTCCCAAACAACCACTTATCTGATGTAGCGCGGGTGGGCAAACAAGTATGATATGTGACAACAGCTCGTTGATTCCGCAGAATGCCGAGAAGTTGATGGGATAGATAAATCAATAACTCGTTGATTCTGCAGAATACCGAGAAATTGATAAGCAAGATTCGTTGATTTCAATAGAAATACCGAAAACTTGACGCAAAAGGGAAAACCCTAATTTTGTTTATTCAATATCAAAAAGCTGTCTTATAAAAGACTGAAAACTAGTTTATATAAAAAACAACAAGAAACCCTAATTAGTAACTAAATTATATGGCCCAAAGCCCACTTAATTGGGCCTCATCATTCTCTCCGTGACAGAAAAGATTCTTCCTCGAACCCAAAATTGATAATTGATAAATACTAATGACCAACTTCAAATCTCATTCCATGACGCATCGATCGGCTTGCGCCACATACTGTGCTAAGAGAAGCGGAATCTGAAGTTTACTCAACATAAATCTCAATGCACATCTAAAAAAATTAACATTGATACCCTCATCAATGAAAAAGGAGCAAACTTTCTTGTTAGTAGTGCAAAGAGACTGAAATAATTTGTTGTGTAAACAATTGTCTTCAGAGGTCAAAATAGTAGGTCGTAATAGTAGAACAGTACTGATATGTTCTGTCACATACACTTCAACATCTCGCTCAACATCACCGTAATCATCATAAATAGGATTATGAATACAAAAATTCGTATCAACCTCATCATCATTGTAAGTATCTTAAATAGGGATACCTGAACTTAGAGCAATACCAACTTCGTCATCACCATAATCATCATATATGGGTTATCCGAAACAAGAAGCAATATCGCTCTCAACTTGTCGGACGTAATCTTGAGGGACAAGTGGGTCGACCGACCCATTTTTAAGGGTACCCGACCCATATAATGAGTCGGTCACATGGACGCCGAGGCACAACGAGGAAAATGAGTCGGGCGACCCATTTCTGAGGCGGCCGACCAAGAAAGTGTGTAGGGCAGACTGTTCAGATTTCCAAAAATAAAGATTTCACCTTCCAATTTGGGATCCATATAAAAGCAAAACCCTAACCCTTCAACACAGAACTTTTTCCTGGAGATTTTGGAGCAGCTTTGGAGAGTTTTGACGGCAAAGGAACTTGAAGAAGCATCCACAAATTGGCAACACCATTCTACTCTACTTTGTTCTAGTTTTCTTTTACATTACTTGTTGTTTTATGCATTCACTTTCAAAACCAAACATGATCAGTTGTAAACTCACCATGAGTGAGTAGTTCTATTGTAGTGGGAATCCTCACGGATCTCCTAGGTTTGATTGTAATGCAAAACTGATTTTTTTACCATGCATAATGAAGTAATTGTTTGATATGTTCGGTAATTTCCCTTTATTTATGTTCTGAATTTTAGATGCCTAAGAAAGGAACGAGAGTGACAAACACATATTTACTTAGGTTAACATTATTGTGGACTTGAATCACCGATCAATAGACCGAGAGGTTGAGATTATGGAATTCAAGTTCTAAACACGATTCAATAGAGCGAGAGTTTGAGAATCGTACTTAAGTGTTGCATCCATTCTAGAGAAGGAGCGAGAGTTGAATCTAGAATGCGCAACACGATAACCTAAGGAACTTATCATTCATAACTTCATGTGCTTGCATTATTTCCATTGCATATTATCTCGTAACCTAGGAATGAAGTAGGATTCTTACTGCGTTTTTGTTTATTAGATTTTCACAAACTTAATTTTAGTTTTCACAAAATCCCTTCACTCGTAGACTTGCATTGGTGAATTTAGATAGAAGATAACATCTAGGCTTTTCTCTTGGGACTCAACCCTAGGTCACCCTTGGTACATATAAATTTGTTTGACATTGCGTGATAGGATAAGTACTCACAATACTCGCCTAAAAAAATGCACGTCAAAATGGCGCCGTTGCCGGAGATTAGCCTCTAGATTAGTTTTCTATTTCGTTTCGCTTTTGTTTGTTTACTTCGCTTTCTCTTTTCTTTTGTTTGTTTGACTGCGATTGCTTGCTTGAGTGCTATCCTTTTATTCTTGTTTAAGTTCATGCTTATTAACTTTCATTTTGATTGTTAATAGCCCTTGAATGCAAACTAGAGCTCGTGCAAAGAGAGCACAAGTCAGGGCTGCTGCACATGCGCACCGCAAATCAATTTGACGGGTATGGAAACCCAAATACGCACCTGGCGCAATTCACCGAGCTTTGTAGGACGTACAAGACGCAAGGAATCCATCCGGATGTCATCTATATGAAAGTGTTCCCCTTTTCGTTGTGTGGGAAAGCCAAGGACTGGCTTACGAGTCACGATACGGATACCTTCAGGACATGGGATGCTCTTGCGCATGCCTTCTTATGTCAATTCTTCCCACCTGCGAGAACCAAAAAGATCCGAGATAGAATCAGCGGGTTTACGCAATATGATGATGAGAGTTTCTATGAAGCTTATGAGCGCTTCAGAGAGTTGCAGCGAGAATGCCCCCACCACGGCTTTGATAATTGGCAGCTTATGCAGAATTTTTACGATGGTATGGATCACGATGCAAGAAATCATATGGATCAAGCGAGTGGTGGTGCAATTATGGACTTGAAAGCTTCGGAAGGATTCAAGATCATTGATAAGATAGCACGCAATTCTCATCAGTGGGGAGGTGATAGGAATCACCTAAAAAAGAGAGGGAATGAGCAATCTTCAAAGGTAGTAACGAAGGAGGACTTCAACACACTTGCTAAGACCGTCAACTCCCTAGCTCAATCCATCGGTAATCTGAATTTGCACAAGAAGAACAATCAGCAAGTTTGTGGTATTTGCTTGAGTGCTTCACATGAAGAGGATGCTTGTCCAAAGCAATCTGAAGAGTATGAGGATGTGAACTTTGTGAGGAATCAAGGGAGGCAGTTTGCACCGCAGTACGCACCACAACAAGGCAGCAACTTTCAGCCTAGAAACCCCCCACCAGTTGTGAGGTTCCATGAAGATCCCTACTTCCCAAGAAAGCGCTGCAGAATTTTGATCCTAAACCTACACCACCAGGGTTTCCACCGAGGAACCAACCTAACGGAGGATCATCTAGCAACTATCAGCAGCGTAACAACCCTCAGAACAGCAATTATCAAAGACCGAACGGAGGGTACAATCAAGGGCAGGGTGTGCAACAAAGGACCGAAGAAAGATCGAACACCGAGGAACCATCTCTGCTGTCCATCCTCACACAAATTCAGAAAGATAACCAGCTCCTTCACCAAAAGTTTGATCAGTTGCAAGCTCATAATAAGATGCTGGAAACGCAGATTGCTCAACAAGCTCAATCTGCCAAGTTCTATGGAAAACTGCCCGCACAACCTGATGTGAACTCTTCCGAGACCATCAATGCTATCACGCTGAAGAGTGGGAAGGTTTTAGAGGAGCCACAGCCCAGAGAAAGAGGGGACAAAAGGGACAAAGATGCTGAAAAGTCAGATGAGAACAATACACCAAAAGAAGGCAGAATTCGCAACAAGAGCAACAAACCAGGGAACCAGCCCCTTACATGCCTCCAATTCCATTCCCTCAGCGTCTTAAAAAGAAAAGGGAGGATGCTCACTACAAGCGCTTTGCTGAAATGTTGCAGAAACTTCAGGTAACCTTACCATTTACCGAGGTAATCACACAAATGCCTACTTATGCAAAATTCTTGAAAGATATTATGTCACATAGACGTGAGATGCATGAGTTAGACCATGTTGCATTAGATGCTAATTGTAGTGCCATTATTCAGCATGCTATGCCTAGGAAACTAAGTGATCATGGTTCTTTTACTATTCCCATTTCTATCGGTGAAATTCATATTGCTAGTGCGTTGTGTGATCTTAATGCAAGCATATCGTTGATGACTTATTCATTGTTTAACAAGCTGGATATGGGTGAATTAACCCCAACCACTGTTAGTTTGAGATTAGTGGACCGTTCTTCTAGGTCACCTAAAGGTATCCTAGAAGACGTTCCAATCCGAGTGGGTAAGTTCTATGTTCCTGTAGATTTTTACGTGCTTGACATGGATGAGGACAAGGAAATCCCTGTCATTCTTGGGCGTCCATTTCTAAATACGATAAGGGTACTATTGAGTTGAATATCTGACGAGCACGTCGTTGAGTGCTGCAAATTTGTCCCGGCTCTCCTACTAGTATAGTTTTGGTAAGCTGGGGTCGAATCCACAGGGAACGGTGAGAAGTTAACTTTCGATCTACATCTAAAACTGGGGTTTGTAAGTGAAAGTAATTAAAAGAAAACTGTTGCGCAAGTAGAAATGGCGCACAATCAGAAAGCAGTCACGCAAGAAGTAAATAAATATCCAAGAGATGAGTTCGGTTCAGATTCTTCACTATGAATTTCCATGTTTATCATTGGTCACTAAAGATACATGATATAATGTTCACGTAGGTTAAGGTCCTGTCACAGCTTGATAACCTACACATACATTCCGGTCAAAGTCCGTATGATATTATTACTCAATCTAGTCTAGTCGACCACAAATCCGGTCAAGGTAGCTGTCAACTATTCTAGTGTTACTCCTATCATTCACAGTCACGTACCTCTGATAGTTTAACTATAGATAACAGATTCTACAACTAAGTCTGCGGTGCAAGGCTTCGCTTAATTGTCTAACCTAATTATCATGCAATTGAGCTTGGAATAATAATACTAAACTTATCATGCAATTGAGCTTGGAATAATAATACTAAACTTATCATGCAATTAAGAACAAAACCTCAAAACATGTCATTCATAGATCTGAATCCAAACTGAATTCTGTAAGTTAGGTACTCATACTGAATGTATACATCTTAAACATAAATATTGAACAACTATAATGACAAAACAAATCTGAGTGACGCGTCGTCTGGCTTGCGTCGGCAGCTTGCGCGCACGGCTAGGTCTGAATTCTGCTCTGAGCCGTTTGGTCCCCTCTGCGCGCCTCCGTGTGATCTCCATGAAGCTTTGTATTTATAGTCTTGCTTCCTAGGGTTTCCACAAATATTAGGCAAATCCTCTTTATCTCTAAAAATCAGCTTTGGGAATATTTGATCTCCAAAAACCGGATTTAGAAATATTCTTTGCGCGTGATGACGTCATGACTCCGGATGTTTCGCTATTTGCTGACGTCATCGTTTTGCTCTGCTGTGCGCGACCCACACTTGCGTGCCATACTGCTCGCGCGCTAGTGGTCTTTTGCTCTTGTTGTCACATTGTTGTCTTTTGCTCCGAGATTCAGCCTTCTTGTTGCACTTTTGTTCTAACTCTTCTTTTAAACCTGAGATACAAAACTACACCAAAAGCGTAATCTTATACTTAAATATGTTAGAATCTAAGCAGTGTAAAGGACTTAAAGTAGCATACAAAAGTGGCTCTAGCAATATCGGTTGCGAAAAGATCAAATTTAATTTGAAAAGCATGCTTAGAACTCCTAGTACTTCTATGAGCTGCAACATGATTGATATATGCGCTGAATATGATACTTTTGATACACTTGATGAGCTAACAGAATTTGAGAATGAGTTTCTGGCTCAAGATGAAAACAGTTTTTCATTCGCTTGTTTGATGGAACTCGATATTGATGGAGAGGAAGTTGCTGAATCAAAAGGAACCATACAAAGGTAGATGCTGCAGAGAAAGGTAAGGAATTCGGTGAGGGTTTAAAACCCCTTCCATCGAATCTCAGGTATGAATTCCTTGGTCCTAACGATACGTTACCGGTCATTATTGAAGCTTCTTTGAATACCGATGAAACTTGTCGTTTGCTGAATGTTTTGCGTGAATATAAATCTGCCATTGGTCATTCCATATCTGATTTGAAAGGGATCAGCCCGAATGTATGTATGCATAGGATTCGTTTAGAAGAAAATGCAAAACCTAGTCGAATTCCTTAGGCGTTTGAATCCCAAATTAGGGGAAGTAGTCTTGAAAGAGGTAACTAAACTTAGAGATGCTGGAATTATCTATGCCATACCTGATTCTGAGTGGGTAAGTCCTATACATGTTGTTCCTAAGAAGGGTGGATTAACCGTTGTTGCAAATGAGAAAAACGAGTTAATTCCTACTCGTACCGTTACCGGTTGGCGTATGTGTGTAGATTACAGAAAACTGAACAAAGCCACTAAAAAGGATCACTTTCCTATACCTTTCATTGATCAAATGTTAGAACGTTTGGCAGGTCATGCATATTTCTGTTTTCTTGATGGGTATAGCGGTTTTTTTCAAATTCCTATTCACCCCGATGATCAAGAAAAGACTACATTTACTTGTCCATATGGTACATTTGCATATAGGAGAATGCCCTTTGGTCTTTGTAATGCACCAGGAACTTTCCAACGTTGTATGATGTCCATATTTGCTGAATTTTTAGAAAACTCGATGGAAGTGTTTATGGATGATTTCTCGGTGCACGGTTATTCTTTTGATGATTGTCTTACGAACTTATCTCGTGTTTTGGCCAGGTGTATCGAGATGGATCTCGTACTGAATTGGGAGAAATGTCACTTCATGGTACGAGAAGGAATTGTTCTTGGTCATCTAGTTTCAGCGAGGGGAATAGAGGTTGACAAAGCAAAGATCGATGTTATCGAAAAACTGCCTCCTCCGCGAGATGCAAAGGGAATCAGAAGTTTTCTTGGACACGCTGGTTTTTATAGAAGGTTTATCAAAGACTTCTCAAGATAGCAAAGCCCCTGACAAACCTCTTGTGTAACGAAGCTGAGTTTGTGTTTGATGATTCCTGCCGAGAAGCTTTCCTTTCATTGAAGAAATCCCTGATCTCAGCCCCTATTATTCAGCCACCAAACTGGGAATGTCCTTTTGAACTTATGTGTGATGCTAGTGATAGCGCAGTGGGTGCAGTTTTGGGGCAGCGTATGGACAAGAAACTGCACGTTATTTACTACGTAAGTAAAGCTCTAGATTCAGCGCAAGAGAACTACTCGACCACTGTGAAAGAAATGCTCGCTATTGTCTACGCCTTCGAGAAATTCAGACAGTACTTGATCGGTTCGAGGACCATAGTCTACACTGACCATGCTGCGATCAAGTATCTAATGGAAAAGAAAGACGCAAAACCGAGACTTATACGATGGATTTTACTGCTGCAGGAATTTGACATTGAGATTCGTGATAAGAAAGGAGTAGAGAACGTGGTGGCTGATCATCTTTCTCGCCTTGAACAACCTGAGGTTAATGTTAGACCAATCGATGACTCTTTCATTGGTGAGTACTTGCTGAATGTTCAAGAGACGCAGACTCCATGGTACGCAGATTTTGTGAACTACTTAGTGTGTGGAATTCTGCCCGAGGGAATTGACTACAATCAAAGGAAGAAGTTCCTTCATGACGCAACTCGATACTATTGGGATGAGCCGTATCTGTACAGATTATGCGCTGATGGTTTGTATCGCTCTTGTGTTGCGGAGGATGATCAAATCGGAATACTCAGGGGCTGCCACTCTTCACCATATGGCGGACACGGTTCTAGTTCGAAAACGGCAGCAAGGGTGCTTCAGAGCGGTTTCTATTGGCCCTCGCTATTCAAGGATGCGTATGAGTTTGTAAAGAGATGTGATGCATGCCAACGGACAGGGAATATCTCGAGACGCGATGAAATGCCACAGAAAGGTATCCTTGAGGTAGAAATCTTCGATGTATGGGGTATCGATTTCATGGGACCGTTCCCTTCTTCGAATGGGAACAAGTACATTCTAGTCGCTGTGGATTACGTTTCTAAATGGGTTGAAGCCATTGCTGCCCCTACGTGTGACGCTAATGTTGTTAGGAGACTCTTTAAGAAAGTCATTTTCCCGAGGTTTGGAGCACCGCGGACTGTGATCAGCGACAACGGACACACTTCAGAGAAAACAGTTTGAGACAATGCTACGGAAGTACGGTGTGTTTCACAAGATAGCCACACCGTACCACCCTCAGACCAGCGGGCAAGTTGAGGTATCAAACAGGGAAATCAAGGCCATTTTGGAGAAGACGGTTAGCATCTCGCGTAAGGATTGGTCGCTGAAATTGGACGAGGCTTTATGGGCATACAGAACAGCGTTCAAGACACCGATTGGCATGTCTCCGTATAGACTTGTGTATGGAAAACCCTGCCATCTTCCGGTTGAGCTCGAATACAAAGCTATGTGGGCAGTTAAGAGGCTGAACTTTGATCTGAAAACTGCAGGGGAGAAGAGATTATTGCAACTTCACGAGCTCGACGAAATCAGACTTGAATCTTACGAGAATGCTCGCATTTATAAAGAGAGGACCAAGCAGTGGCACGACAAGAAGATTCTGCGCAAGGACTTCAGAGTAGGGGACAAGGTTCTATTGTTTAACTCGAGGTTGAGATTGTTCCCAGGGAAGTTGAAATCACGATGGTCCGGACCGTTGTTATTGAGAAGATGTACGAAGACGGGCACTTTGAGCTGAGAAACGAGCAAGGGGAACGGTTTAGAGTAAACGGGCAGCGCATCAAGGCGTATCACGGGGCAGAGCAGCACATGAAGGACGGGGATTTCAGTCTTGACGATCCCAACTAATCGCCTCGAAGTTAACATATACCGCTTGAAGAGGGATCCTCGCAAAGGACTCTTCAAGTGTGCTTCTTGTATACGAAGATGCAGCTACGTCTTGGCCAAGACGTTAAACTAGGCTTGTAAGTATTTCCCTTACGTTTGTTTTGTTTTTGTTTTAAGTAGTTTTTAACTTAGTGTAGATTAGATTCGTTACTATCTCTTCGTGCTCGGTGAAATCTTTGAATATTCGGTGGTTTTGGTGAACATAGGTACTTGTGCTAGATAATTTTATGCTTGATTTATGTGTGCACATGTTTCATATGAATTGTTGGTTTAGGAGGTCGGTATTTAAAACCGACAAAAATCTGGCCAGGTGAAGTGAGTCGGCCGACCCACTTTTTGGGGTGACCGACCCATTTTGAGTCGGGCAGAGCCATTTTTTCGGGTCGCCTCTGAGTGTTTGACTCGCCCGACTCATTTGTATGCCTTGACCGACCCACTTTTCTGGTGACCGACCCATTATATGTGTCGGTCGGGTCAAAAATCTCAACCTTCTCTGAGCATTTGACTCGACCGACCCATTATTGGGTCGGCCGACACACATTTGAGTCGGTCAAGGCAGAAATTGTTCTCTCTGATCATTTGACTCGACCGACCCACATTTGAGTCGGTGACCCATTTTAGTCGGTCGAGTTAAAAATTCCATCTCCTCGAGCATGTGAGTCACCCGACCCATATTTGGGTCGACCGACCCACATTTTGAGTCGGGGGGTTCGCGAAACCTGACTACCAAAGGAAGTGAGTTGACCGACTCATTTCCAAGCCGCCCGACTCAGTTTTTCTGTCACCCGACTCATTTTTTTGGGTCGGGAGTATATAAGCATCACATCCGACCCATAACTGAAACCCTAGCCGCCGCCTTCTCCGCCTTCTTTCTAAGAATCCGGCCACCTCAGTCAACCTTTGGCCTCGATACCACCACCATTAGATTCCCCACATCACGAGCTTCCTATTGACACCAATGGCGCCCACAATTCAACCGGAATCACTGCCGGAAACAACCCCCCTCCATAAGCTGTCGGGGCAAATTCTGTCGCGACCGGTGCTCCGATCATCGAGTGCCCGGTGGCGCTGGACTCGGCTCCTCAAGCTCTACAATGCGAGCCGACTTACCCAGCAGCCACCTCGCCGCCGCCCACCGCCGTCTGTCGTGCGCTGCCGCGTACGGCTGGAGCAGCTGGTAGGGGTATTTCCCGCACTTCCCAGACCGCCCGAACCCGTACTACTTTGTCCGTCAGCGAGAAATCTAAGAAGGTGTCGAAAGGAAAAGCCGGTTCACGCAAAGGAGTCGTGATTTGCTCGCCTCCACGTCCTCCGATGAGCAAGTCGGATGGCGTAGGAGCTACTGCCGCGCCGAGGGATGATGGATCTCCTTCGAGCACGCTCGCTGTGGCCCTTGTACCGAGCTCCACACCATCGAGGAGATCGCACGCATTCCCGTTCGACACGGACATTCTGGTAGGAGATGAGCGGATGCGTGCGCTTTTGGAGAAATAGAGGTCGTACGAGGTTCTTGAGCCGACATTTCCGAACTTGCACACGTTGAGCGAGCTGCTTTTGCTCGACGAGGTACGTGATCTACTTTCCCATTCCGAATTTTCATATCTAGTGAGTAGTTCCATTGTAGTGGGAATCCTCACGGATTTCCTAGGTTTGATTGTAATGCAAAACTGATCTTTTTACCATGCATAATGAAGTAATTGTTTGATGTGTTCGATAATTTCCCTTTATTTATGTTCTGAATTTTAGATGCCTAAGGAAGGAACGAGAATTGAACTTAGGAGATTTAGGATTCAGAATTTATTGTTTAGGGCAGTGTTTCGTGTGCGAGAGTGACAAACACATATTTACTTAGGTTAACATTATTGTGGACTTGAATCACCGATCAATAGACCGAGAGGTTGAGATTATGGAATTCAAGTTCTAAACACGATTCAATAGAGCGAGAGTTTGAGAATCGTACTTATGTGTTGCATCCATTCTAGAGAAGGAGCGAGAGTTGAATCTAGAATGCGCAACACGATAACCTAAGGAACTTATCATTCATAACTTCATGTGCTTGCATTATTTCCATTGCATTATTATCTCGTAACCTAGGAATGAAGTAGGATTCTTACTGCGTTTTTGTTTATTAGATTTTCACAAACTTAATTTTAGTTTTCACAAAAATCACTTCACTCGTAGACTTGCATTGGTGAATTTAGATAGAAGATAACATCTAGGCTTTTCTCTTGGGACTCGACCCTAGGTCACCCTAGGAACATATAAATTTTTTTGACATTGCGTGATAGGTAAGTATTCACAATACTCGCCTAAAAAATGCACGTCAATTTCACAGAATGCCGAGAAGTTGACGGGATAGATAAATCAATAACTCGTTGATTCCGCAGAATACCGAGAAATTGATAATTAGGTTAGACAATCCGAACTCACTTGCATGATAATTAGGTTAGACAATTAAGCGAAGCCTTGCACCGCAGACTTAGTTGTAGAATCTATTATCTATAGTTAAACTATCAGAAGTACGTGACAATGAATGATAGGAGTAACACTAGAATAGGCAGTAGCTACCTTGACCGGATTCGTTATTGACTAGACTAGTTTGAACAATAATATCATACGGACTTTGACCGGAATGTATGTGTAGGTTATTAAGATGTGACAGGACCTTAACCTACGTGAACAGTACATCGTGTATCTTTAGTGACCGTGGATAAACATAGAAATTCATAGTGAAGAATCTGAACCGAGCTCATCTCTTGCATCTTTATTTACATCTTTTGTACTTGCTGTCTGTGTGTGCGCCAGTTGTACTTGCGCAACAGTTTTCCTTTCTTTTAATTACTTTCACTCACAACCCGAATTCTTAGTTTGTAGTTGAAAAGAGAATTCTCACCGTTCCCTGTGGATTTGACCCCAGCTTACCAAGACTATACTAGTAGGAGAGCCGGGATAAATTTGCAGCACTCAACGACGTGCTCGTCATCCACCATTATGGTTGGATCCATGGGATACAAATCCTGTATTAACAACAATGCATTAAGGATATGCATATGAATACGAATATATAAAGAAAAATGCGCAATCCATGATGTGATATATGATGGTCTATAATGCGATGACAACTGCCCCACCATTGATTATCGATACATATTATGGCAAGATTGACCTATCATAGTGATATGACATTACAATACGAATATAATCGACACGTGCATGATGCGGTTGTTTTATACTTTCTTCATTCATTTAGTTTTCAAAACACATATCAATTGATATGGATTGGTTTGGAGAAAGTTTGGATAGATTTCAATTGAAAGTGCACGAAAAATAAGCAAAATCAGGCAAAGGGGAACTCATAAAGATAGCCAGACCTTATCACCTTTGAAACCCACACCAAATAAAGCTCAAGCATTGGATTTAGGCAAATGATTTTTAGTTAGAAAGAAGACTCGATGATCTACAACTTTTATATTCACATAAAGTTCCAGTTTATTTGGAGAGTAAAACAGTTTTGACTCGAGCAAGAGAACTTATTTGTTCAAGGTTTTCGCCTACTTAGATTTTGGGTTGCTAAGTATGTCTTGCATATTACAACTACGTAGATGAAGGGGTGCGTAGTTGGTTTTCTTAAGAGTGTGTGACCAGTACTTGGATGATATTGGAGTGGTTGAGCCAGGCTGAGCTGCAGGATGAATGCAGGAGGCGTCGCCGAGCTCGAGTGCAGCAAGCAGGAGTTGAGGCGTCGCCGAGCTCGAGTGCAGCAAGAAGGAGTTGAGGAGTCGCCGAGCTCGAGTGCAGCAAGCAGGAGTTGAGGCGCCTAAACCTAATTTGAAATAAGGACTCTATTGAAAATTGTAGGCATGCAAATTGTAATTATGCATTGTAGAAGGTTCATTTTGTAATTATGAAAACCTTGTAACAAACTTAACTGCCAAAACACAGCTTGTTTTCATTCAATAAAATTGTAAAAAACTCCATAACTTCCATTCGTCTTTCTGGCGATCTTCTCTACTTTAATCAGTCATTTTTACCTGGTATCAGAGCGGATTTAACAAATAGGTACGCATCGATTCATTGTCTCATCATCGATTTCAAGTTTTTGTCAATTTTGTTTGAGTTTTCATTCTTTGGAAATGGTTCAGATCGGTATCGATGATCCATTCCACATTAGTAGCAATGAAAATGTTGCAGTGTCGCTGATCAGTGAACAATTGATATGAATTGGAAATTCTATCTCTTGGAAGAAGGCAATGGAGATGGCCTTAGGGTTCAAACTGAAATTAGGATTTGTGTGCGGAGATTTTCCTAGATCTGTTGATCCTTATGAACTTGCGAGATGGGAGAGATGCAATGTTGCCGTTCATACTTGGGTCTTGAATTCGGTGTCTAAGGAGATTCTTTCGTCGATCATACATTCCAAAGATTGTATGCATGCTTGTCAGGTTCCGCATAGTAGATTTGGGGGTTAGTCAGACCTAGATTGTATTCTTTGAGAAAAGAAATTAATTCATACTTCAAGGTGATTTGAGTGTAGCTGAGTATCATGGTAAAGTATTAAACTTGTGGGCAGAGGTGGAAGCTCTGCGGGAGTGTAAATCACGTGATCTTGGTATGAGTTGTAAAGCAACAAGATGTATGGACAAGAGGATGGCTAAGTATAACATAATGCAGTTCTTGATGGATTCGAATGATGTTCACTCACAGGTAAGAACTCATATTCTCTCCATGAAACCAATGCCTAACATTGATGAAGTATACAATATGGTACTTGAAGATGAAGCAGAAAACGGAATTTTGAAACCTGCCATAATTAAAGCTTCAGCAATTTATTCACAAGGAAATAAACAAGTTAAAGGTAAATCTGGTGATTCAGGTCAACAGGTAACATTGATAAGAATAATTTGTTCTGTACAAATTGTCACAAGAAGAGCCACATGAAGGAAATGTGCTACAAGCTAATTGGGTATCCAGCTAACTACAATAGAAGAAATAATAATTGTGAGAATGGAAATGGCAAAAACATATCTGTAAATAATGTGGTGGGCAGCTCTGGAAATTCATCATCTGCAAGTGAGAATCAGACACCTGCACCTGCAAATCAATTTCAACTAGGTTCAGTGACAATGAATCAAAAGCAGCTTAGCAGGTTAATGAGCTTCCTAAAAGTTCAACCAACCATATTGAACACATAGCAGGTATATCTTGTCTGACATATATAAATATTTCTACGCCTGACTGAGTGATTGATAATGGTGCTACTGACCACGTAACTCCTCACAAATACTTGTTAAAGGATGTTAAGAAGTTAGAAAAACAATATAGTGTTTTGATGTCTAATGGTGATACAGTGTTGGTTAGTTATGTTGGAACCCATGACTTGACAAAGAAAATCAGACTTGTTGATGTTCTACTTGTGCCTTAGATAAAGTTCAATCTACTTAGTATTTCAAAGTTAGTCAGTGATGCAAAATGTTCTATAACATTTACTGATAAGAAATGCTATGTTCAGGATCAAGTCAAGTTGACTACAGTCAAGATTGGTGATAGCAGTCAAGGTTTATATCAGTTCGGACCAAACAAAGTTGGAAAATGCTTTAACACTCAGGAGAAAAGTGATGCAGACAGACAAACAAACATTACTTTGGCAGAAAAGGCTAGGACACATATCAGTTAGCAAATTGTCAGAAATTTCACAGAAACAGATTGATGAATTGAAATGTAAAACTGAAAATTTTCCAGGGTTAATTACAGATGACCACCCGAATAATAGGCCATAGTCCACGCCACCACCTCTATATTGTAATATTACATTCGACCACCTTTACAATTACTAACGTTTCCAAAGAACCACCTCGGTTAACGGCAGTTAAAGGAGAGGTGGTTAAATGGAAACAAAATTGATTATAAAGGTGGTGAAGTGGACACATATTTATTATAGAGGTGGTGTATTGTAATAAAAATATTATTATTATATTAAAAATTTAATATATTTAACGAAAAATTTGACGGAACAGTGATAGGTGGTTGTTTGGGAACGTCAAATGTTATACGGGTGGTCGAATGTAATATTACAATATAAAGGTGGTGGCGTGGAATATGGCATATTATGAGGGTGGTTTTTCGTAATTAACCCAATTTTCAATGTGAAGTATGTTCTTTGGCTAAACAAACAAGAGCACGTTTTTCTGAATAAGTGACAACAAGTGAGGCATTATTTGAATTAGTTCATGCTGACATTTGGGATCCCAATAAAGTTCCTACACTTAATGGAAACATATACTTTCTTACTGTGATAGAAGATCTGTCAAGAACTACATGGATATTTTTAATGCAGAACAAAGATGAAGCTGTTACACACCTAATGCATATTTTTTGAAATGGTGAAATGATAGAGCACTTTTGTATGCTGTTTTAAGTCCTTTACACTGCTTATATTCTAACATATTTTAGTATAAGATTACGCTTTTGGTGTAGTTTTGTATTTCAGGCTAAATAGAAGAGTTAGAATAAAAATGCAACAAGAAGGCTGAATCTGGGAACGAAAGACAACAAAGTGACAAGGAGCAAAAGGCCACTGGCGCGCGAGTATGGGTCGCGCAGAAAAGAGCAAAACGATGACGTCAGCAGACAGCGAGATATCCGGAGCGATGACGTCATCACGCGCAAAGAATATTTATAAGTTCTGTTTTTGGAGATCAAATATTCCCAAAGCTGATTTTTAGAGATAAAGATGATTTCTTACAGATATTCTTACCTAAATATTCATGGAAACCCTAGGAGGCAAGACTATAAATACCAAGCTTCATGGAAATCATTAAGGGGGCGATTTTAGAGATAGAGAGTGCGCGCCAGCTGCCGACGCGAGCCAGACGACGCGGCACTCAGATTTGTCTTGTCATTATAGTTGTTCATTATTTATGTTTGAGATGTATACATTCAGTATGAGTAGCTAACTTACTGAATTCGGTTTGGATTCAGATCTATGAATAACATGTTTTGAGGTTTGTTCTTAATTGCATGATAAGTTTAGTATTATTATTCCGAACTCAATTGCATGATAAACTATCAGAGGTACGTGACTGTGAATGATAGGAGTGACACTAGAATAGTCGATAGCTACCTTGACCGGATTCGTGGTTGACTAGACTAGAATTGAAAAATAATATCATACGGACCTTGACCGGAATGTATGTGTAGGTTATTAAGCTGTGACAGGCCCTTAACCGCGTGAACTTTATATCATGAATCTATAGTGACCAATGATAAACATGAAAATTCATAGTGAAGAATCTGAACCGAGCTCATCTCTTGCATATCTATTTACTTCTTGCGTGACTGGTTTCTGATTGTGCGCCAGTTTCACTTGCGCGACAGTTTTCTTTTCTTTTACTTGTTTCATTGATAAGTGTGCAAATTCGCAAGTCTTTGTACACTCCTTATGCTTGATTCTTGCTAGTTTTTGATTATTTTGTGAAGAATTTGATACTCTTTTGTGTTTTATGCAGATTTTATTCACAGTTTATCAAAGAGAGTACAAAGCACAAAATGGAGCAAAATGGATGAAAATTCAAGTCAAGTGCCCAAGAGCAAAATCTACTCTCCCGAGCAAGTCCCAGAGAGTGGCGAGCAGACCAACTCAGCCGAGGAAATTGACCAAAGATGGCCAGATATCACCTTGGCCGAGCAGAAATTCCCATGCAGAATCTGCTCGGCCGACCAAGCATGCAAGCACTCCTCGGATGATGCACAACATGATCTGCTTGGCCATGGAAGTTCTGCTCGGCCGACCAGAGCAGGGGATCATACCTGAAGAGATCAAAGGAGTTCTGCCCGGTCGAGGAAAAGCTGCTCGGCCCAGGAGTTATCAAGAGTCGATACAATAATGCTCAGTGATTTTTTACTCGGACCGAGTAGAAGTTGCCCTGCCGAGGACCCAAATTCACCACATTCAAACTTGCTCGGGCCAAGAGGAAACAAGTCGGCCGAACAGAGCAGATTTTGCCCCAATTATTCTGTTCGGCCGGGGTCAAACTTGCTAGGGAGAGGACCACCGAGTATATAAACTTTTTGGACATTTCAAACTCGAAGCCTTGACTTCGAGATTCGACTCCAAACCCTAGAAATCCGATTTTTGAAGATCAAGAGCTTTTGTGTTCAACTGAAGACTTACGAGTGAAGATCAAGCATCAACCTCTACATTTCTACTCTAGTTTGCAATTTAATTTCATGTTTTCATAAATTTCCATTGTTGTTTCCTTCTTAGTTAGCATGAGTAGTGAGTAGTGATTGGTTAGGGATCCTATGGATCCCTAGGTTACATGCATGTATTTGGATGATGATTAATTTGTTATGCAATGAATTTTGATATGAATTTTGTGTATTGGCTACATCTATTAAATGTTGCACATTAAGTGTTTGTTAAAATGCTTAAGTGTAATTAATTGAACCTTGTCAATGATATATGCAATGAAAGTTGATATTAAGTTGATTAGATAGCCTTGCATGAATAATCTACCTTGATCTTGACATGAAAGTGTAGGATTGAGTAGATGACTAGTTTACTTGATCTAGGTTATGGTAACTCTTCCAACATATTGAATGATTGAGGAAGAGTCCATTACCTAAGGGAGAGCCAACATATTGAAAGATTGAGGCCTCCATTTAAATGAACCTCTTAGTCCTAATATGCAATGAAAGTTGAACTTAGGATTAATGTTCATAAATAAACTAGTCTAATCAAATTCTATTCATTAAACGTTGCATGATTGGTTGTCATCACCTTATATGCTATAGCCTAAGGTCCATAGATCCTTTTAGTTTGCATATTAATCTTCCAAAAATATCACCATATCTTACCATATCCCCCAAACCTTTTATTTTAGGCATCTCTTAAGTAGTATAACCTAGTCAATCAATTCTTACTCATCTCTAGGGATTCGACTCTAGGTCTCCTAGATATAAATTTTGTTTGCCGTGTTAGGACTTAAAATCTCCACTATATCACACACGTCATTCACTCACAACCCAATCTTTAGTTTGTAGTTAAAAAGGAGATTTCTCACCGTTCCCTATGGATTCGACCCCAGCTTACCAAGACTATACTAGTAGGAGAGCCGGGATAAATTTGCAGCACTCAACGACGTGCTCTTCATGAAAACTCAATTTGAGAAATGCATAAAAGTTTTGAGAACTGACAACGGGACATGATTTCTGGCAACAAGGCTAACAGATTTTGTTTGACGCAAAAAGGTTGTATACACCAGAGATCATGCCCATATACTCCACAACAAAAAGACATAGTAGAGAGGAAGCATTGACACTTACTTGAAGTAGCTCGAGCATTAAAATTCCTAACCATGGTGTCTGATTGTTTTTGAGGTGATTGTGTGTTGACAGCAGGCTACATCATAAACAGAGTTCCATCAGTCAAATTGAAGAATAAATCACCTCTTCTAAATTCTTTTTAACAAGAAGCCATATTACACTCATTTGAGAACATTCGGATGCCTCTGTTACTATACTAATGTACTGTCACACAAGAGTAAGTTTGATCCTAGAGCTAATCCTTTAGTGTTTCTTGGTTATCCTTTTGGTCAGAAGGGCTATAAGCTCCTTGACTGAAATACACATACAGTCACAGTAAGCAGAGATGTAAAGTTTTGTGAAAATGTGTTTCCTTACAAGGTTTCTCAGAGGGAGTTGTCACACCCTTTAGTACCATTTCCCTCACGCTTACCAACATTTGAGGATGAAGATTTATCAACAGATGATGTAGTAGAAAATAATATCTCAGATGAACCGGTTTAAAGGGAATCAGAAAATTCTGAAACAGTAGTTGGGAGACCTAAAAGAATATCAAAACCTCCTACAAGACTCTAAGACTATGTATGCAGTCAAGCCATTAACACAAGTACCCTCTATCCTATCTCAGTTTTTGTGGACTATTCACACTGTTCAAAGAAGTTCCAGCACATGGCAATGCAAATTATTTTAGATAAAGAACCTACAAGTTACACTCAAGCTAGTAAAGATACTAACTGGATGAAAGCAATGCAAGTTGAACTTCATGCTCTTCATGAAAACAAAACCTTGATGATCATTAAACTTCCACAAGGTAAAATTCCCATTGGCTGCAAATGGGTGGCTCAATTGAGAAGTACAAAGCAAGACTTGTAGCAAAGGGGTACAATCAAATGGAAGAGTGACAGCGCGTCGTTGTGCACTAGAAATCTAAATATATATTCCTACTCAATACTAGTGTAGCAGTAAGCAGGGTCGAACCCAAGGGAAAGTAATCTAGTATCGGAGTTAATCTACTAGCTAATCTTACTCCTATCAGGGGGTTTGTTGGAAGATTGTTTGTAAACTAAACTAAAGATTTTGCTAATAAATGAGAAAACACAATTCAGGGAATCTCGTTACAACTAGTAATCACAGACCAGACAAGTTTCAACCTAATAAATTATAATTGTCCTAATTAGATAGTCCCGCTAGGGTGTTACCTAATTCTAGTTCTATCCTCTATTACCCGCTAGAGTCTCAAGAAGATGTAACAATAACCTAATCAAACTACCACAATAGCTCCACCGCTAGGCTTTACTACTATGTCAATCCAATTAGATATCATGCAATTGCCATAAACCTAAGTTTACTGCTAGGCTGAGTTAAGCAAATAACAATACATGCAATTATAACAAAGAATAGAATTCACTAGATTAAAATTTGCTATTCAACAGTCTCATACAATGTTGCAACTCAATTCCCCAAAATGTAGGGAAATTTAGCTACTCATTGAAAATATTGTACTAAAATAAAAGACTGAGATTGAGTTCGAATATTTTTCACTTCTGAAGACTAAGGATGAAGCTTGATTGCAATTCTCTATTCTATGCTCTAGAATTTCACCGTCCAAGAAGCTCCCTTCAATTAGGTTTGAAACCCTAATCAAAAAGCTGGTGAAACTCTGTCTTGGGCCAGGCCGAGCTGACCGCGGACCCTGAATGATATATGTGCGCGGACCTGTAAGCTTTTACTGAAATCTAGTAGCGTCCGCAGATGGAAATGTAGTACCGTTCATCCAGTCTCCTTCTGCTTCTTTTCTTCATCTTCATTCTCCGAATCCGTCTAGAATCGATCCATAAGCGTGTGGAATCTCTTTTTCACTTCAAATATGCCTGAAACGCAAAACACTACAAAGAGGTAATATTTCACAAATAAAGCATATAAGAATAAAGAAAATAAGACAATGATGGATCGTATAAATACGCTCCATCAAACTCCCCCACACTTATCCTTGTTCGTCTCGAACAAGTAAAGATCTAGACTACAGATTCGAATCAATCAGAGTATACTGTGATTACATGACAATCCAACTCATAACATCCTACCCAATCAATCCATTTACATCTGCATACAATCATCGTCAATAATGGTCAATCTGCACTCAACGATAAAAATACTCAAGTCGAGATATATCAATGATAATGTAGAGATAGTCCTTTTCAGATTCCTAACTTCATTCTTCAATTTACAATCCTAATCGCACTAACAGTTGAGTTTTTACTACGGCATCCGAAACACACTATTGGATAAATTCAATGGCAACAATCTTTTATTCATTCTTATTTTTTCTTTTTGCTGAATTTTCTGATTTTTTTTCAATGATGGCTTGCCTTATTTTGGCTTGTGCCATTGGTTAAAGCAAGTGCTCAAGAGGGAAGAACATCATAGGATAGAACATCATTTATATAGATCGTCAAATTCATCA
>QZGG01002288.1:0-41033 GCA_006409495.1 Sedum album
CAGAGATGAGCTCGGTTCAGATTCTTCACTATGAATTTCTATGTTTATCCTCGGTCACTAAAGATACATGATGTACTGTTCACGTAGGTTAAGGTCCTGTCACAGCTTAATAACCTACACATACATTGGTCAAAGTTGTATGATATTATTACTCAATCTAGTCTAGTCAAACGAATCCGGTCAAGGTAGCTATCCTATTCTAGTGTTACTCCTATCATTCACAGTCACGTACTTCTGATAGTTTAACTATAGATAATAGATTCTACAACTAAGTCTGCGGTGCAAGGCTTCGCTTAATTGTCTCCTAATTATCATGCAATTGGTTCGGAATAATAATACTAAACTTAATCATGCAATTAAGAACAAGACCTCAAAACATACAATTCATTGATCTGAATCCAAACCGAATTCAGTAAGTTAGCTACTCATACTGAATGTATACATCTCAAACATAAATATTGAACAACTATGATGACAAAACAAATCTGAGTGACGCGTCGTCTGGCTCGCGTCAGCAGCTTGCGCGCACGGCTAGGTCTGAATTCTGCTCTGAGCCGTTCGGTCCCCTCTGCGCGCATCCTTGTGATCTCCATGGAGTTTGTATTTATAATCTTGCCTCCTAGGGTTTCCACGAATATTTAGGCAAGAATATATGTAGGAAATCGTCTTTAACTCTAAAAATCAGCTTTGGGAATATTTGATTTCCAAAATCCGAACTTAGAAATATCTTTAGCGCGTGATGACGTCATCGCTCCGAATATCTCGCTGTCTGCTGACGTCACCGTTTTGCTGTCTTCTGCGCGACCCGCACTCGCGCACCATACTGCTCGCGCTAGTGGCCTTTTGTCCTTTGTTGTCATATTGTTGTCTTTTGTTCCAGATTCAGCCTTCTTGTTGCGTTTTTGTTCTAACTCTTCTAATCAGCCTGTAATACAAAACTACACCAAAAGCGTAATCTTATACTAAAATATATTAGAATATCAGCAGTGTAACGGACTTAAAGTAGCGTACAAAAGCACTCTATCATTAATCAAGTGTCTAGATCTCTTGTCGGTCCATCCGCCGCACATAAGTGAACAACCGTAAAGTTTCCAAGACCGTTCATGCCTTTCTTTAAGCTTATCGGTCTCCTTCTTTGCATTTTCAAGTAGTGGCAAGCGTAACTTATGATATGTTGGCAGCTTCCAACCCGGTCTAAGTTGTCCAATAGACTCGACCATAATCTCATAACTCCTAGAGTGTGCAGCATTAAAGGGAATGCCATTCTCATAGAAAAAGTTTGCCACATGCATTTCCACTCTATTCTTTTCCTCTTCGGACCTTGTAGACATTTCTAAGGTAGTTTGATGCGGATCCTTTTGATGTCTCTCTTCTATCACCTCTTCCAGAGTTTTTCGAATAATAGAAGCAACTGACCTCGCTGAATTTAATGGTGCTAATGTGAAATTCTTACTAATTTTTTGTCTTTTTGACGAAGACGCTCTAGACACTTCTGGCACAACATCAGCAGACCTAATACTATCAGTATCATCATCCTCATCATCATCTAGTGGTATCGGTTTCTTTTTTGAGCCTTTCGCGATCGCTTCTAACATTTCCTTTGCAATAGCCGTTGTAGTCTTTGGACACTTGAGTACATCTTTAAAACCACCCGCAAGATGCTGCTTCAATCTTATTGCTCCTGCCCACATTTTTGTATCACAAAATTTGCACTAGGTGAAGTCTCTGAGATTAGGATTAGGTAGAAAGCCATATTTCCATGCTGGGTCTATTTTTGAGTGGCTTTCGGTTTCTCTCAATTAATGGTGGCTCATTAGAAGCTTGACTTGAAGCTGATGAAGGCATCATTCGAGCATGAAGCAGCAGAGTACAATTCAAAAAATGAAGAAACGGTAAAGGTGAAGAAGACGGCAGACGAAGACGGCAGCCGATTGCTCAAAATTTAGGGTTTTAAAATTGAATTACTAACCTGTTGGGCCCAAGTCGCTGGGCCCAAATAAACAATCATCGACTAATCGACAAATCGAAATCCCAATAGACGAGTCGCTCGATTATCTCCCAATTACCAAATTGCGTTTGACTTCGAGAGAGATGGAGCGACTTGCCGAAAAGTCGGCGACTAGTCGCTCGACTCAACAACCAAGGCTTGAACGTGTTTGCTTTGAATGAGTGACAGTCGCGATGACTTAATTTCATCTGTGTGTTGGTGATGCTTTGACAGACGATGCGTCGAGCACTTGTTGACTGCGCGAGCTGGAGTTGATTTGTTTTGCAGGCGGTGCGTTGAGCACTTGTTGACTGCTTGAGCTGGAATCCCTCGTCGAGAGCGTTGTCTTCTCTTCTTTGCGAGTTCCTCTTCTCTTCTTCTTTTCTCCTTCTCCTTCTCCTTTCTTCTCTCCTCCTTTTCTCCTCTTTGATTTTTCTCAAAATGAAAAGAGTAGCACTCTATTTATAGACTAAAAATCGGGCTTGTAGTCATGCTTTAATTGGACTTTTGTTATGAATTGGGCCAAGCTTGTTCTTGTGACTTGGGCCTATTTTGCAGCCCAATCGAATTATCCAATTTTTTAATAATCAAGTAACTAAATGAATAATTATGTAATCTAATTTTAAATTATAGACAAAATTTGTTGTCTACAAATTGCTCCCTCAATATCATACTGTGCGCACACTATTTTTGTATTTGAGCGGAGTGATGTACTGATTCTCTTAACCGTTGACATCTTAATGTGTGCGAGCAACAACTTATCGCTCACTTTTTTTATCACACTGTTATCCAACTTGGCAACTGTTGATTTGATCCCAATATTTGATCCCAATATTTGATCTTGATTTCATCTTCTGTATGTACCTCTCTACCATTATCTAACTCAACCAATGATAATTTATTTTCAGCAGATCATCCAAATTCCATTTTGTTAAATTCAAACGGGTCACTGTATGCCATCTTCCGTATAAAAATATAGTAGCCCAAATAAATTATTGAATCCACTTTGAAAATGCATGTCATCGATAAGTGTTCCAAATGGCCCAACCTTTAAGTCTGTCATCAATATCTGAAGTTTAGTTTTGTTGTTTGCAAATGTGACTAGGAGTAGTCTACCCTCAATAGACTTTTCTGCACTCTTACTTTTCGTTGACTGTTGAATTCGAACAATACACTCCACTTTAATCTTTACTTTTGGCGACACCTTTCTTACATCCGCATCCGCCAGTAAACTTACTTATATTTGCTTTCTCATTGATTATTGTTCTTTAGTGTCATTAACAAAGACATTATTTTTCTTCAATTCCACAATCAAACCGTTGGCTCATCATCTTCGTAATTGACGTTTGAATTCACTAATCTTAATTGTCCTTTTATCAAATCTACATTATTGTTGTCCATCATTTCCTGCATTTACAACCCATTATAGTCTTTTAATTCATGCCTTTGCCTCTACCATCCTGTTTAGTATAAAACCTCACTGGTATTGCATACTTCTTTACCATCCGTTATAGTATTTTTTTCCTCTTCTTGTTTTTTTAATATCACCTCTTGTTTGTCGTGATTTATAGCCTGTGCGGCATCTTTCAAGTCCACTAACGATTGTCAGTCAAGAACTTTAGTCCTAATTCAGGTTCTTCGATATCTAATGGTGCTAATCCATGTGATGCTTATTTTGATTTGCGGATTTCATTTTGCTATGAGATATGAATACAGTCTCTATTTAATCCTCTCACTTCAATATTTGTTTTCAACATTATTCAGCTGATCCGACAGGACATTCTACCCAACTATATATTAGAGTGACAATAATTTGCATGAGACATTAAGTGAGTAGCTTGCATGCGAACAGCACTCAGATTTGTATTTTACAATTGCTGAATTTCTCCTTTTTTTCTTTCTTTGTATTCTGTGTTTTTCACAATGATTTTTTTTCTCATCTTTTTGTACACTTGCTAACTAGATCAGGAAAGCTGACTGTGTGCTGATTGGACTGCTGACTGGACTGCTGACTGGACATTGACTTTGATCGGGTGCTAACTTTGACTTCTCTTTTTTTCAAAATAAAAAAATTAAATTAAATTAAAAAAAAATTCTAACTTTTCTTCTCTCTTTTTTTGTAGATAAAATGATGTACTTCAAAGAACTGCATGAGAATGAGAGATCCTATCTTTGCGTTGTTAACAAGCTCAAATGAGGCGAAGCACAAGTTTTCCATCCACCCATCACTTTTGCACGGCAACAAGCTCAATCCGGCTACACTGAGAAGATAATTTTCAACTGAGGTGACTGAGCGGTTAGAGGATGAATCAAACAACGGGTCTGCTTTTGTTCTATGAAGTTTCTTGATCAACCGGGAGAAAGAATCAAGTACAAGCCGATTTTCCTTGTTAGGACGAAGGATCATAGATGGGAACGGGAGATGGGGACAAAACATGATGAAGATCTCTGGCGAGTTCTCGTTTACACCGCGCTATTGGGAATGGACAGAGGACGTCCTTGCTCATTGTGGTGCCCGCTTGAAGGACTCCAAACTCTACGATGCTGTGTATGTCTCCTTATTTTTGTATGATTGAGAGCCGAATGTGATGCGAGCCTTTTGTGAGAGCTGGTGCATGAAGACGAATACCTTACATACTTTGGCGGGAGAGTGCTCCATTTCCTTGTGGGATTTGCACAAGCTTGTTGGATTGCCTGTGTCTGGTCACTTGTATGATGAAGCGATAGCAATGACCGCATGCAATTTAGATGATAGATATTCCAAACACGCAACTCAAAAGAATTTATAGAACTAGGGGTGACCTAGTGTCGAACCCAAGGGAACAGTGGAATCAAATTATATTTCAAACTCGATTACTAGGTTTTAGTACTTAACACTAGCTTGCAATTTAGTTCTTAAGTGCTTTATTTTATTTTAAAGGCAATATTATTATTCAAAAAGGCAATCTCAAGGCAATATTTAAAGAAAAGGTTTTAGTTATCAAATATTAAAAACTATGACAAGGATGAGAATCCTCCACTAATACTTATAGTTTCACTCGAACAAGATATATAAATACTCACTCTCGAATGTTGCATTTATATTATAGTTATGAATTTCCTTCTTGATGACAATTTAATCTAGAATGCGTAGTTATATGATAATATAAATCCTCACTCTCGAATGTTAGATTTATATTATAGAATTTAGACTGAGTAGCATTAGCATACAAATCCTCACTCTCGAATGTTGGATTCGCACGTAAACATCTACTCAACTAGGTATTCCTCACTCTCGAATGGTGGAATTTCACTAGTCTTGTCTAAATACGCTTATTAATACATTCATGCACCAAATATACTCGCTGCTCTCGCTTTGCTAATATACTTGATCTAATGGTTGTATTGATTCCTAAATAATCTAAGTTCACCTCTCGGTCCCCTCCCTAGATATACTACTCCGACCTACACTTCTAGATGTTTTGTCAGGACACCTATTTTATGAAGATTAAGCTCGGGTATGATTCAACACACGCAATGATCATACAAGAATTGATTCATATAAATTAAATAATCATGTTCTAGTTATTCATAAGCATTAGGAATTCATCAAATCCCTATCATAAGGAAACTACTCACTCGTCTCGAGTGATAATGCAAACATGATTAAACGATTGTAAAGTAAAACGATTGTAAATAAAACAAGAGTAAAGTTTAGAAATTCTCAGTGATTGATGATCCACGGTCGAGCTCCAAAGCTGCTGCTATTCTCCTCGTTATCTCGAGTACAAAATCTGGTTGTATAATCTTCAATAATTCCTCCGAACTCTCTCGGGTATCTCTTCTTCTAACTTGGTTTACTCGACTATGATCAATCACTTTATTCAGCCCCCTTAGGTAGCTCGGGCAGCAGCAGCCAACCTTCTTCAAATGTCTTGTGTTGCTTATATAGTGTAGTTCATTCCAAGGGTCGAGTGACTTGAGAAGTCTTGCCTTAAATCCAATCATAAATGGCCGAGTAAATGGAGAGTTAAGCTTATCTTCATGCATTTAATCCTCGAGTGGAATGAAAGGTTTGGCTTATCTTCTTGTATTAAATCTTGTATTGAATGGCTCGAGTTAATGAGATAATCCATACGAAGGGTCTTGATCACGTGACAACTTGTTCGAGCACCGTATTTACTCCGGTCGAGTAACATGAGTCTTGGCTGTTTTTGCTCGACTAAGGTACTTTAATGCACTTGGTCTAAGAATTGCAGAAATGCTTCCAATTACGTCTGATTTAGGCCGAATTCACGTGCTTTTCCTCATATTTCCACTTGTGCTCCTTCGTAAGGTGTAAACCGTGTATTTGACCTGAAACATCAATCAAAGTATCAAAAATAATATATTTTACGTTATAATCATATGAAATAAGCATGAAAGTAGGGGCTTAAAATAGACATTTCTAACACTCATCAAGCAACTTTGAAGACATTGGAGTCACGTAATCAAGACGACAACCCAATTCTAAAAGTGGAGTTTCAGCTGCTCAATGGATTCAGTTCTGGTGCAAACGTCAAGACATCTACAAGAGTCCTCCTTCAAGACGGACACGTGAAGCGAACAATCCACCTCAGAACAGATACAACCCGAAAGGTGATATTTCCAAAAACCCTGCGAAGTGGAGTCAAGAAGAAATCAAAGTATTCATTTAGCTAGGCATTACTGTTGGCTATGTGTTTTTGTATTACCAGAGCAGGACGAGAGGCTGATCAGACCTGACACTTTTGAAGTGGCTACACTAATGGCACAAGGTGTGGTGTTCAGCTTAGCTCCTTCTGTGCTTGCGAGTATCTATCATGGTCTGAAGAAGATGGCAACAGCACACAAACCTTCTTCATCAGGTTCAGCATTTCCGGCCCGTTATCTTTACGGATGGTTAGCTCAATACTTCGCCACTCATCACGAATTTGGCAGCATTGGGACTCCATTAATGACGCAATATTCTAGTCACCAAAGAGCGAAGTATTTTACTGACATTGCAGCTCACCATCTCATCCACGAGGGTTCTAGTTTCAAAGCTTCAAGTCTTATACCAACAAGGACCAGATGCGAGTCAGTTTGTGAGAATGGTACTTTGGATACATTCACAGCCAGTTTATCTTATCTCGTTGCACACTGCCTACCTTCCATTATGCTTGAAGACATCATTCTTCCGAGAGCCATATCATCCGACCTGCTTTGCCCGACAGTTTACCTTTTATCAAGATGTTCCAAAAATGCTTCCACGTGGCGTGCTCATGATGTCGCCTTAAAGCACCTCAGATTACTTCTATTTGTTGGTTCTGAGGCCAATGTGATGTTACCATGCTCTGCTGAGAATTGGGGGACCCTAACCATAAATGGCTTCAAGCAATGGTGGCAAGTGGTGACAGTCAGCAAACTCCGAAAGAATGTTGATCGTCTTCTAGCTAGCGTGGATTTCAAAGGTAAGGGTAAGATGACTGATGTTGACAAGCTCAGTGACAAGGATATGCATCGCTCTCAAAAGAAGGATTCAAGTAAATGGTCGGGTGATATCCTCAGCGATGACGTCGAGCGTGGAACCAACCTTAAGCATCGTCGTGTGAACGAAGCGCGGACTGCCCAAGTATGTTTTGAGATTTTTGAGATTTACCTGATGCCATTGATGTGCCTGAACGCCTTACCTTGGTACTTTTGTCTTTAACTTTTTTTTGTATTTATTTAATATTTTGCTTACTTTATTTCTTTTTCTTTAACAGGAGGGAGATTTTGATTTGTCAAAAGAAGTCCCAGAGTTGATCCACGAGCCACTACTCCAAGCTGCATGTCACAGACAAGTCCACGGTAGAGGAAAACCCAATCCTCCTATCATTCAGCCGGCTCAACGGGAGACTAACTCATCATACACATTTCAGAGTTCTCACATTGGTAAAAAGGCTAATGTTGAAGGTGACACTACTGCATCATCGTCTTCACTCCAAGCAATTCTGCCTAACAGTGACATCCTAGTTGGCACTAGTGTTGAAGCAGATATTCAATCCACTCAACTGGCTTATGAGAATGCACTTCGGATCAGTGAAAACCAAGAGGAGCAAATGTCAGATCTTGCGAAGAAGATAGCCGCTTTACAGAAAGAAGAAGTAGATATGGAGGAGAAGCATCAACAACAACTCTCACTGCTTTTATCAACCAAATCCAGACTTGTGTTCCTTCAAAAAAGTTAGATGACCAAGAGGATGCAGCGTCGACTAGATAAGAGCAAGAGGAATCTTGATGCAGCCATGTGAAGAACTTGAAGACTTTTACTTTGTTTTTTTTATCCTCATGCAATCTGTGGAATCTTCATTGATCAATAAAATCATAGTTTCCTTTATTTTGCTATCTTTACTTTTTTTTGTTTATTTAGCTGTTCACAGTTTTAACTCTTGCGGGCCAGGAGAATTTTTTATTGTTGTGATTGCACTTGAATAATAATGCTTTCAAGCTGCCTACGTACTTGCGAATAAACTTAGTCTGTCAACTCACAAGATCAAGTCAAACGTAGTTCAATGTATGCAGTTTATGCTCTTGTTTAGGAGCGTTGCAGTTTATGCTCTTGCTTAGGAGCGTTGCAGTTTATGCTCTTGCTTAGGAGCGTTGCAGTTTATGCTCTTGATTAGGAGCGTACTTCTGAGTTTGCTTTCTGAGTTGCTTTGTTGAAGAAGCTTTTCGGGAAAAAGTCTTCTAAAGCCCTTCGACGTAATGCATCTTATTTTAAAAGATCTGAGAGAAGAGCACGCTGCGGGGCAACTTTCTTTGACTCCTTTGTTGGCTTTATCTGCATTAATCATCTTTGCATCCATACTTCGGTCCGCGTAAAGCTACCAAATTGAATGTTGCTTCTGTGGAGTGGTTCATGGAATGTCATTGCAGAGGCATGATTTGTTTCTAGCGTCTCATCTGTATCGATGAGGATCTTCTCGTGGTTGGCCAATCTCGTAATCGGTTCCTCTTCGGATGCGCTGTCGTCGACGTCGTCAATGTTCGTATCCTCCTCAATAGGCGCCTTTGAGTAAGACAATTGAGTATTTTTGTGCCTTTTGACAATTATTTCCATGTCATGAGCACGCGTTGTCAATTCTTGGAAGCTTCTTGGCTTGATTCATTTGAGGATGTAAAGAAGTTCGTAATTCATCCCATCAATGCACATCTCCACAGCAGAAGTCTCGCTGATGCGGTCTTTACTCTCAAGGCTCAATGCACGCCAACAGTTGATGTAGTCTACAACGGACTCGTCTTTCCCTTGTTTAGTGTTTGTCAGCTCGCTCATGCTGACAATGCGTCTTGTGCTGTAGAATCTATTTAAGAATTCATCTTCCATACAATCCCAGCTATCTATGGATTCAACATCCAGGTCATTGTACCAGTCGAATGCAATACCCTTTAGAGAGCGCACAAATTGCTTCACTAGTTGGTCACCTTCTGTACCAGCATTATTGCAAGTTTCAACAAAATGAGCTTTATGTTGCTTTGGATTACCCTTTCCTTCGAATTGTTGAAATTTGGGAGGTTGATAACCTTGAGGCATGTGCAGACTATTGATTCTTCTGGTGTATGGCTTAGTGTAACGCGAACCATTAGAAGACTCTCCAGACACTTGACTCTTAATTGCAGTTATTATCATCTTCTCCAGTCGCTTCTCATCATAGAAGATGCTTTTTTTCTGATAGTGTCGTCTAAAATGATTTGACAAGTGTCATCGCCACCGTTCATGGCATTTGGATTAGCTTCTTCATGTTTCTTTTTCTCGCATTTAGTTTGAACAATTTTGTGAGCTTCATCGTCCTCCAATGCAACTTCAAGACCAGCGTCTCTCGACTTTTCCTTTTCGCGCAGTCCGTTCACCTGTTTTTGAAGAACTTCAATCCTCTTGTCACTCTCTTCGCTTTCTTTCATGACAAGCTCAAGCATTTTCTTCATCTCTGCCATTTGCTCCTCAATGGTCTTTGTTTCCACAGTCATGACACAAACACTCCTGAATTTTGAAACCTTCACTTGTCTAGCCGATGTCACCTTTGCTTTTGGCGAGATGGTTTTGTTAGCACCGACACCTCCCTTCGTGGCAATAGTGAACGTGCCTTTCTTGGTTGGTACTTTTGTAGCACGCAGACTTACAGCAGCTTCATTGACAGTCGTCCTCCTTGTCATGTTCCTCGTACAGACATCAGTGCGTTGCACGTCAATGATGGTGGATTTGGTTTGCAATGTAGCGGCAGAGGTTCGCGTAGGAGTGCGAGAGTTGATTTGTGTAGCAAACATTGTTATTGTGGACTTTATCACGTTGTAGAGATGAGAGGTAGAGAGTTTCACGTCGGGTTCACCAAATTTGTAAACGTAAAATTTTGTATTGAACAAAATAATGTTACAAATGTTTTCTTTCTATTGAATTTTAGAAGTTTGCGTATTCACTCTCTCTTTGTCCCTCTGATTGTACTTCGTAAATACTTTATGTCTGCTTGAACGTGTTTGCTTTGAACGAGTGACAGTCACGATGACTTGATTTCACCTGTGTGTTGGTGATGCTTTGACAGACGGTGCGTCGAGCACTTGTTGACTGCGCGAGCTGGAGTTGATTTGCTTTGTAGGCGTGCGTCAAGCACTTGTTGACTGCGCGAGCTGGAGTTGATTTGCTTTGCGGGTGGTGCGTCAAGCACTTGTTGATTGCGCTAGCTGGAGTTGATTTGCTTTGCAGGCGGTGCGTTGAGCACTTATTGATTGCTTGAGCTGGAATCCCTCGTCGAGAGCATTGTTTTCTCTTCTTTGCAAGTTCCTCTTCTCTTCTTCTCTTCTCCTTCTCCTTTCTTCTCTCCTTTTCTCCTTTTTGGTTGCTCTCAAAATAAAAAAGTAGCACTCTATTTATACAGTAAAAATCCTTGTTGGACTTGTGGCCTTGTAGTCATGCTTCGGATTGGACTTTTCTTGTGACTTGGATCAAGCTTGTTCTTGTGACTTGGGCCTATTTTGCACACCCAATCGAATTACCTAATTTTTTAATAATCAAATAACTAAATTAATAATTATTTAATCTAATTTTAAATTATAGACCAAATTTGTTGTCTACAGACGTCGTCATCCTCATCTTTGCACCGAACTCGATTCAGTTTTCACTCTGCTTTCTTGCCGCCGCTGCGATCGGAGCGATTGCTACTACAGCTAATCCGCTGTACACGTTGCTGAGCAGTGGCGGATGTATTAAGGGAGGACCGGGGGCGGCCGCCCTCGGTAAATTTTGAAAAACGTCTATTATTTAGTGTAAAATTTACGAGATTTCTTAATGTATTAACGTCTTGCCCCACTATCTTAAGGGTATGAGTACTTTGCCCCCGGTCCCTTCCAATCCTAGATCCGCCACTGTTGCTGAGTTGTCGAAGCAGATCAAGGATTCGAATCCGAAGCTGGTTGTCACGGTACCTGAGTTGTTAAACAAGGTGAAGGGATTCGGACTGCAGACTGTGATATTAGGATCGAGTTCAGTTTCGATTCCGGACGATGTGAATTTGAACACGAAGCTGGTTTTGTTCACGGAGCTTTTGAAATCGGCTGGTTCGGAATCGGAGTTTCCTAGTGTTTCGTTGAAACTTTTGTACTCGTCTGGTACGACTGGATTGAGTAAGGGAGTTATTCTGACGCACAGGAATTTTATTACAGCTACATTGATGATGACGTCAGAGCAGGATGAGCTTGGGGAGATGCATAATGTGTTTTTGTGCTTTCTGCCTATGTTTCATGTGTACGGTCTTGCTGTTTTGACTTGTTCGAATTTGCAGAGAGGAAATGCAGTTGTTTCTAAGTCTAAACTTGATTTGGAGGAGATTTTGATGGCGGTGGAGAAATATAGGGTGACACATTTGTGGGTTGTGCCGCCGGTTATTTTGGCACTGGCAAAACATAAATTGGTGAACAAGTATGATTTGTCAAGTTTGAGACAGACTGGGTCTGGGGCTGCTCCGCTTGGGGGTGAATTGATGGAGGAGTGTTCAAAAGCTCTTCCACACGTTGTGATCATTCAGGTAGAATTTAAGCTGCTGCTTTTATCTGATGGTATATTTGAAATTTCTTTCTATGTTTACTTAGTAATCATCATGTGTGATCAATGGTATGTTTGCGTCAGTTGTGGCCATTGAGGATTCAAGGTATGGAAAACGGCATACAGGGTCTGCTGGAACACTTGTATATGGAGTTGAAGCACAGAGTGTTACTGTGTTAGTGCGGAGACGATGAAGCCTCAGCCGCCTAGTAAGCTGGGTGAAATATGGGTCAGGGGACCGAATATGATGAAAGGTGAATATGAAATTATGTAAGCAGTTTTTTGTCACCAGCTTGTCTCTCTGTCGGTTGATACTACCACCGCCACTCTTTGATTTTGATTGTGTGGCATACATGCATGACAGCTTAGGATTTATATACTGTCCGATTTTATCAAGCCGAATTAATTTGAATAGTTGTGAGCATGCATTTTTATGGATGTTAGCTCATGAGACCCTGCTTTCTTATGAGCCTTTTGCAGGCTATTTCAATAACCCTCAAGCCACCAGAGAAACTATTGATAAAAATGGATGGGTGCATGCTGGGGATCTTGGGTACTTAGAGTTGTATGTTGTCGATAGGATTAAAGAGCTCATTAAGGTCAAAGGTTACCAGGTAACTGATTTTAGTTGAGCTAAAAATCCATCTCTACAATTTACAACCCTCTTGGACATCGATATTTACTTTTGCTAGTCATTCAAATTCTTTATCTTACAATATTAATAAACATACTTTCGAGAAACGGGAATATTTTATTTCTTCTGATGAGAGATGGTCTTTCCTACACATTGCACCTAAAAATATATCTTATCATTCTCAGGTTGCCCCGGCAGAGCTAGATGGCATTCTGGTCTTGCACCCTGAAATCCTTGATGCTGTAGTCATACCGTAAGTACACATGTTTGTCTATAACAAATTCTTTTGAGAGCAGACAGCCACACACTTGTATCTTTATCTCCTCAATCTCGAATGTAGATTTCCAGATTCCGAGGCTGGTGAGGTGCCTATTGCCTATGTCGTCCGGTCACCCAACAGCTCATTAACTGAAGAGTCTGTCAAGCAATTTGTTGCAGGCCAGGTTTGTCCACTCCAACACCAGAAACAACATATTAAACAATGAAATGTTTTAGTGGTGGACATGACCAGATCCCATATTGAAACTTATATTCGAATTTCTTGTTTCCTACAGGTGGCACCATTCAAGCGGCTACCGAGGGTTGAATTCATCAGCAGTGTCCCAAAATCTGCTGCAGGAAAAATTCTCAGACGAGAGCTTATAGCAAAAGTAGTGAGGTCCAAAATGTGACGTAATGATCACTTATAGTGGTGAGGGAACTTAGTACAAGCATCTACAAGTACCATTAATTGCGTACTCCTCATATTGTATTGAGATTAGGCTGAATCTGAGAAATAAGATCTTTGATGACGATCAATTTGTGATGTATTTTTCAAAATAGAAATTATAATGTATTTTCATATTCCCGCAGGCAATTCCATCAGTTTCATATGAATCTAACATTAAAAGTTGTCGTAAGATTATAAATATGATGAAACTTCATCCAGAACAGTATGATGCTAATGGTTAGGCACCCACTATCTGAGGCAATAGGTCTCGGATTCGAGTCATAGGGTAGGAGTGAATTCCGATAATCCCTTTTAAAAGAAAAAAAACAGTATGATGCTAATTGAACAACAATTTATTTTTCCAAATCACAAGGGGATGACTGGCATAAGCTTAATTTATTTATAGATTTCAGACAAGAAATGAATACATGTAGGTTTGAAAATATGAATCTTTATTTTCGGTAATTTATCAACTCAGAATTAGACGCCTCTTTTTCAAATTACACTCATCTTCAACGCTTGGAAATCTTACTGCACTTGAATCAGCCTTGCTCTTTGCATCCTTATTTTGATCCTCACTGGAATAAAATCCTCTAAACAACAGCTCCCTGTACCTTCTTTTCCTCGGAGCACCCGGGCAGCTTATGATCTGATATTGTTCCGATTTAGGTGTCTGAAAGCCATCTTCCATATGAGTACTCAAGGATTTTCCCTTGGAAATTACATCTGTCCTTAATAAGGATTTTACATTAGCTGCATTGAAGCTACACATTTCATTACCTCTCATGATAATATTTCTGAGATTACAACCATCATTTTTGAACATGAGCTGTCTGCCAAAATGCTTCTTCCTTGGAGCACCAGGACAGGTTAACATTGGTTGGATTCTATATGGTTTAGACCTTGGGGTATGCCACTCATTATCATCATCACCTGAACTATTCACTCGGGTATTTGAAGGCCCGCTTTTCGAGAGTAAAGACATGTCTCCTGTTGGTAATCCTTAGCCCTTGATTTATAGTATCATCACAAGATGGATCATCAAAGAATAAAAACACAGGGACACAATATAATGCTTTTATTTATCCCATAAATAGGCTGTTCCATCTGTAAAAGGATACTTTACTAAATTTGCATGCTGAGATTCTAAGAGCAGATATTTCTTGACAAGAATATGTAGATGATATCCAGATCACAAACGAGCAACATTTTTGGTACCTGATCTCAAAAATATTAAAAGTATCAATTTCCACCCTTTGAACATATCAAAGAATAATATATAAGCTGAACAATTTATTCGAATGATCGGTTGATATTTCGATCGATTATTTGCTCCATATCTTTTGAATTTTGTTTCGTTGCTCGAATTATTATTGTTATTTGATCCATTTATTTGTGATGAAGAGATGATTTACCAAGATATATGATTTGAGGCATTAGGGAGGAAAAATGGTTCAAATAAGTGAAGAATTCAATAAAAGAGCAATTTGGAAAGCTTGACCTCTGTAGATTCTACAGCTTTTAGAGAACGCATATGAAGTTCGAATGAAACGAGCTATATACCATTGGAAATCTGATTCAATTATCTACAACTCTCTAGTTTACATCAAAGTCAGATTCTAAGTTTTAAAGGATCAAATATGCGTTCAAAGTTGAGGCTGCAGTCACCTCAGGTCAGGCCAGACCCACCCGAGGCACCAGACCTATCAAATCCCCACGGACTCGGTTAGGTCTGGACTGTCCCGAGGAATCCGAGGCATTCTTGCATGCCAAAGAGGTCTGGTCGCTCTGGACTATCTCGAGGCTCTTTTAACCTACGGTATAAAAACATATTTTGGGGATTTCAAGAAGAGGCGGATTGTACGGAGAAAGAGGAGACAAAACCAAAGAGAAAGAGACATTCTCCATGCATGTAAAAGATCCAAAGGTGTATTAGATTTGATTTTCTTAAGCTTTAACATTGTGTAATTGCATTTTGATTTCAATATATCATCGATGGATTTCTTTACAATGGATTGTGAGTAGTCTTTTGTTTCAAGATCAAATGGACCTTGTTTGATGTATTCAAAACCAATGTATCAGTTTAGATGAGAGATGGAATGACATGTTAGATGATTTGTGTTCTTACTCATATTTTGATAACGATGCATGCAAGTTGTTTGATAAAATGCTTGTATGAACATAAGTTGCTCTAGGTTTCATATCGGAAGATGGGGATTTAGAGTAATCATTGTAGGGCTATCTAATTTTTTAGTGACTACGAAAGTAGCATTAGAGATTAAAAGAGTAGGCTTTTGCCTTATCCGAGCTTTCACATTAAGCACCATAACGAAAATTCGTGTTTAATGTAATTGTATCGAGCAAGTCAACAAATCGGAAGAGTGAGACTTGAACTATATGAAATCAATATTCAAGCTTGGCAAAATCTTGTTTTGAGTTGCGATTTAATAGTCAACTCCGACTCATTAGACATTTCATCATATTACTCTTATGATCATTGTTTTGATGCATTAGACTAGGAAAGTTGGACTTTGAAATCTTCTTTATTGGATTGTATCTACTTTGAATACTCGTATTATCTATCCTCCCAAAAACAAAACAAATATATATTGATTTTGAGTTAGCTGGATTAAAGCTAAATCTTATATAGTACACAAGTTTAAGTTTGCTCCTTGGATGACCCAAATACTTCGGTTTATAAATTATTTTTGAATTGCATTTGGAATCTCTTAGTCACTGACTTTGAGGTACAAAAATACGCAACGTCAAAATGGCGCCGTTGCCCGGGAGCAACGAGTTGACTTGTCATTAGTCTAGGTTTAGTGATTCGTTTAGACTACTCATTTACTTTTTGTATATATTTTCATACTTGTGCTTTTACGGATTTGTTGTTTTTGATCATTTCAGGATTTTATTTGGTTGTCAAAGAACATGAGTGACAAGCCAAAGAATTCCGATTTGATCAACATCTACAGACAAAATCTCTTGATTGCTTATGTCTAACTACTTCTATGATGAGTACGGATATCCACAAGCGCCAAATTATTATGAAGAAGAGTGTGTATGGGGAGAACAATGCTATAATCAGTCTTAATATGACACGCCATATCAATATGAGGAGCCCATTGATAATGATTCAGTTATGGACATGTGCCTAAAGCTTCTAGAGATGCAAGATAAAATGTTCATTAGACTTGATGAGATGGAGGAAAACAATCGAAGGATGCTCTCGATGTTATCTTTAAACATGAATGAAGAAGAAGCAGAAGAATGCATAGAGGAGAACTTGGATTCAGAAATGGATATGCATCAGTTTCAAGCGAGTATCCAAAACCTGAGGACGCCTTTTATGAAGAATTTAGGAAAATGCTTGGTTTGGATGTTGATGATCCACCTTCTCTATCAACGGGTGATGATATGGATGATTCGGGTGAACATATACAAGTTGAAATCAGTGAACCTCCTGAAAATCGTGAATATGATGGCATGGTTGAGAGATTCAAAGACTCATGTCTAAAGAAACTTTGCATAGAGGCGGACACAAGTACACAAGAGTACCTTGGAGAATGTATGCGAGAGATATTAGTTGAAAACATCAATGAAGGCGTAGCCATTAAGCCAATGGGTCAAATATGCGTTCAAAGTTGACCTCTGTGGATTCTACAGCTTTTAGAGAACGCATATGAAGTTTGAATGAAACGAGCTATATACCACTGGAAATCTGATTCAATTGTCTACAACTCTCTAGTTTACATCAAAGTTAGATTCTAAGTTTTAAAGGGTCAAATATGCGTTCAAAGTTGAGGCTGCAGTCACCTCAGGTCAGGCCAGACCCACCCGAGGCACCAGACATATCAAATCCCCACGGACTTGGTTAGGTCTGGACTGTCCCGAGGAATCCGAGGCATTCTTGCCTGCCAAAGAGGTCTGGTCGCTCTGGACTATCCCGAGGCTCTTTTAACCTACGGTATAAAAACATATTTTTGGGGATTTCAAGAGGGAGGCGGATTGTACGGATAAAGAGGAGACAAAACCAAAGAGAAAGAGACATTCTCCATGCATGTAAAAGATCCAAAGGTGTATTAGATTTGATTTTCTTAAGCTTTAACATTGTGTAATTGCATTTTGATTTCAATATATCATCGATGGATTTCTTTACAATGGATTGTGAGTAGTCTTTTGTTTCAAGGTCAAATGGACCTTGTTTGATGTATTCAAAACCAATGTATCAGTTTAGATGAGAGATGGAATGACATGTTAGATGATTTGTGTTCTTACTCATATTTTGATAACGATGCATGCAAGTTGTTTGATAAAATGCTTGTATGAACATAAGTTGCTCTAGGTTTCATATCGGAAGATGGGGATTTAGAGTAATCATTGTTGGGCTATCTAATTTTTTAGTAACTACGGAAGAGTAGGCTTTTGCTTTATCTAAGCTTTCACATTAAGCACCATAACGGAAGTTCATGTTTAATGTAATTGTATCGAGCAAGTCAACAAATCGGAAGAATGAGACTTGAACTATATGAAATCAATATTCAAGCTTGGCAAAATCTTGTTTGACTACAATTAAAACCGAACTACCTCTTTTATTAAGAGATGATCCAAAATAAGTGAGTCTAATATTTATTTGTTTTCTTTTCTAGTTAATTTGTCCAGGCTATTGTAATACTAACTGCTTATAAAGTTCCAGTATAGAATTTGTCGCTATATGTAATTCCCCAAAAGTTTGACTACAATTAATAAATATATTCACTTGATAATCACAATAAAAATATAAGGATACACATAACATATATTTAAATCAAATTGGCTATTATAGGGAGTCTTGCATCCTTGTATTTTGCATCAAATTGGCTATTTTTATTTATGAAATTCCATGGAAATTTGGGGATAAATCTTGGGCTGAATCACGTTGAACCCGTATGAAGAAAAAAGCACATATACTGTACTTTCATTTGTCACTTCTCTCCTTTTCTAAGAGCAACTCCAATGATAAAATGTATAATGATCATGTAAAATAAAGTATAATATTGATTATGTATAATTTAGATAATGAATTGGACATTGTGCTACAATGAGAACATGCATAATGCTTATGTATAATATAAAAATAGTATTTATATACTTATTAGTACATATGCAACATCAAATATAAAAACATTCATGTAGGAAAAACAAATGAAAGTAAAGTAATAATGAATGAATAGTGATATAGAGAATAGGAAGAGAGTTGTAAATTTGAAGAATGGTTAGCATATTCTCTAAAATTTTATAGATATAGATGATGGCGTTGGAGATGGCATTCACCATTTGCTTCCTTATTTTGGGTGACACGTAGTCACTTTTTGCATAACAACCCAATTTACCCACTTGCGTTAGAGATGTTCTAAGGGGTTTATATTTTAATTTCTTTATCGAAAAGCTTGGCATGAATTGATATCTCACCAATTTGTGTTAACCTGGAAAAGGCAATATTGGATTTTTCTCAGGGAAATTTAAGACACCTGCCTTTTTGTATGCATTTTGAAGTGATTTTATTCATTTTATTTGCATGATTTTTCTCACCAAATACGCATTATGTTTAAGGACTCATGCATACAATACAACGAGGCTTCGACAATGAGACATGTCGGGCTAATATGGTCTATACGAAACTTATTTATGCTAGAGTATATCTGAGAAGCGCTCCTATACATCTTTTATTTTATTTTAAATCATGTTACCAGCAATGAACAATAAACATGATCGAAATGTTAAATAAAGTACCAAACAATATTGTAAAAGGAAAAGACAGAGATAAAATCAAATATCGTTGAAGCTTGCTCGACAATTTTCTTAAAGCTTAATTATCTCCCTTACTTGGTAGGTGTGGTTAGGCAATCCGCTTTCAGGGATACGACAACAGGTATTCAATCAGATTGCACAGTTCAGATGAAGCAAAATTGAACTAGCCTTCAAGGAGGGAGCTACCCTCCTTTTATACTGCTTAGGAACCAAACCGTCCGCTAAAATGACTCCCCACTTTTCATGTACGTTGTAGCTTCCCAAAAAATATGTAGAACCAAATGCAACCGCCCCGTGTTTTTCGCAAATCCAACCGCCTAGTTTAATTAAAACTCAACTTTAATCTCAACCGTCGATTTATTAAAATCAATATCTCAGATTATGTCCTCTTGTCTTACATATGTATCATGTCTCACATGATCTCAACCCTCCAAATATATATTTATTTATTAAAATAAATTTCAAATGTCTCCTACAACAAAACTACGTAGCTTTAACACAAGAAGCGTAATCTTATACTGAATATGTTAGAATTCTAAGCAGTGCAAAGGACTTAAAACATCATACAAAAGTGCCTTATCAAACGTCCTAGATGCAGGTACTTGTAACAACATGCAGGTACTTGTAATTCTTATCTTGTGTCCCCCTGGTTACCTTTTTGCAATTCTGATTCGTTCAATTACATCTTGTCAATATTCAGCTTTGGCTTCGAATCCCTCTGGTGAAGGCTGATGAAGATGATGTCTCAGATGAGAAATCTGAAAAGGTATGCATAGAAAAATAGCAACTTTCTCTGAATGTTGTCATCAAATGTGATATGTCGATGTTTTTTCAATGTTACCGTGTGCGTTTGATTTCTATATAATTTTGACTACAACCTACTTTCCTTCCTTGCTGAAGCTAACAGAACACGGTCTTCAAAAAAAGGTGTACATTTTATAGTATCTCTTATATTTTTATAAAATGTTTTGGTTTGTATGTGAACATCACAGTCAGTTATCAGTTGCCCTTGAAGTATTGTAAGTTTCTTTTACTATATTGTCAATCAAGTGGATTTCATGTCCCTAAAGAAATGAAACTTGCTGCTTCCTCTTTTCGTTTTTTTTTGTTGATTGATTAAAGCTTATTTTGTAACAAAAAGAAGCTTAAGCTACCATCATGGCTCAATAAAAATGAGAAAAATGCTGCTTATATGGTTTGCTTTCAATTCAAATATTATCCCCTGCCGTTGGACTAAAAGAAGCTGTTTTTTGTTTGTTGATTGATTGAAGCTTATTTCGTAACAAAAAGAAGCTTAAGCTACCATCATGTCTTCTAAAATGAGAAAAATGCTGCTTACCTAGAGGAATTCTCTTCAGTCTAGCAGCTTCTTAAAAATAAGTGTTCTTCTGAGCACAGTGTATCACTTTTTCTTTGCTTATGATATTCATTTAGGAGTTCGCTGCCGTCGGCAAACTCTCTTGGGCGCTGGATTGGAGAGCCTGTGAAGGCAGCCTTGATCAACACAAATGTATGGAAACATACATTATCAACTATAGTTATTATTAGTTTACACCAAAGCATGGTTAATTTTAATCATCTTATTGCAGTCATTCCTCACAAATGCACGTGGATAGGCTTTCATTTATTTCTAATTTTGTATGAATATTTTCACTGTAATGCCAGATTGGGTACAGAGATTTCTTACAGTCTCCCTTGCAAGTAAGCTCTTGGATTCTGACATCTAATACTATTACATGAGTCTATTTGCCTGAATTAACTATATTTGTGCTCACTGTTTCAATTACTCAGCCACTTATGGATAATCTGGAGGCCCAGACATATGAAACATTTGAGAAAGACACTGTCAAATATTCACAGGTGCATATCAAAATAATGGATTACTTTAATATTATAACCTCTTTGAACACTTATATACTATTTCTCATGTTCTTGATTAATAGAAGAGTTGTGTGCATATTAATTATACTTTTATATTAGCTTCCATATTTTAGATGAATTAAAGTGATGCGATTATAATGAATCACGGAGCCTAAGCCATGTGAAATAACTGATTCTAATTGCGTCTGTGTGATGTATGAAATTTTATTGGACTGATTTTGATATTTTCATTACATTTTTGTCCAGTATCGAATCGCTATATCCAAAGCCTTGGTAGATAGAGTTCCAGATCAGAAAGCATCTCTTACAACTACGGTAACTGAGATTATGAGGTTCAAATTCATCACAGCATGTGATAGACTATTCATGAAATGTGGCATCTAATTACATATTCTGATTAGGTATTGATGGTTGTTGGGGCTGGACGTGGACCTCTCGTTAGAGCAGCATTGCAGGTACACCAAATACCGTTGCAGAACTTATTTTACTTCAGTAATTGTTTCTTCCAATCATTGCATCTTATCCATATTTCCTAACTCACAGGCAGCAGATGAAAATAAGCGAAATATAAAAGTGTATGCAGTGGAGAAAAACCCTAATGCTGTTGTGACACTTCATGTAAGTCTCCTCTTTGATGTTTCTGTGCATAACGTTTGTTCTGCTGTTCTGTTTGTGTTATCTACATTGAGCAAGTCAGACTGACTTTTGTATTTTTCTATATTGCTAACAACTTTAGCCCCAGTGTGTGTTATTTAAAATAAACTTATCTTGTAAACTTTGAGTAACCACCTAGATTTAAGTTTCAGGCTGAAAATATATTCTGTACCTGGTTTAATACTGACTTGAGCAATTCATGCAGAGCCTGGTAAAGTTGGAAGGTTGGCAAAGTGTTGTCACGATAGTTTCAAGTGATATGCGATGTTGGGATGCTCCTGAAAAGGCTGATATATTGGTAAATGTTGGAGTTTTGCCTATATGCACGTGTCTCAAGTGCGCCCTTTGTAACATTGTCTTCTTTTGCCAACATGTTTTCAGGTCAGTGAGTTGCTAGGGTCATTTGGTGACGATGAACTGTCGCCTGAATGCCTTGATGGAGCGCAATGATTTCTCAAATTAAAGACGATGGGATCTCTATTCCGTCCATGTTCGTATTCTTGTTCATATAATACTTCTCTTATTAAATTTATCTCAGTAATTTTCATGTCTTGCTTTTTCTGTAATGCGCAGTGAAATTATTATTCCACTGATTGCTTCAAGAATGTAACACATCCTTGGTTTCTAGGATCACATTGCTGTGTAGTTTACTAAAAACACCATGAGCTTTATACATATGTCTGCTATGTTATACCTAGTGACATACTTCATGTGTTTGCTCATATGTTTGATTATTTTACCAGGTATACGAGCTTCATTCAACCGGTGACTACGTCCAAGTTATATAATGACGTGAGCCCTTTGCTTTTGTTACATTTTGGTTGCATCGGTTGTGGCATTTGATTATGACACATAAGTAATCTGAGGTTTGGTATGGTGCAGGTTAAGGCCCATAAAGATCTTCTTCATTTTGAAACTGCATATGTTGTAAAACTTCACAAAGTGGCCAAGCTTGCTCCTTCTCAACCTGTGACTAATATGTTACCATGCACAGAATTCTTAGTTATATTCTCAACCTGTGAGTAATATGTTATCATGCACAGAATTCTTAGTGATATTCTTCATTTTGGTAATGGACCTTCTGTAGACGACCTTGGTCACAATGCTGGTTATTACAGGCTTCCACATTCTCAAGCTGCAAGGTAAAACAGAATATGGTTAAGCTATTGATTTCTAGTATTCGTATTTACAAGGTTTAAAATTAGTAAACAAAAATAACAACAAAATTGTCAGCAATGGTGAATTGGTGATAGCTAGTATTTTACATTTTCTATCCTCACAAATCGATAAATTAAGTTTCTGTATGGTAACATGACAATCTAACAGTTCTGAAGAACATAAAAATCACACTTTTTTGTAGTATGAACTAAACGATATGAATGGGATATCTATATTGTATAGTATCCCTACATGAAAATGAAAACTAGACCACAGTTTCCATCAATGTCCTAGAATTTAGTCCTACAATACAACTGTTATTATTGTACAGATAAATTTAGCTGTTAAACACATTATGCAGCATGTTCTACTTCTTTTCTGAGTCACGTGGCAAGAAGGATGACCCAGTTGTTATATGGTTAACCGGAGGACCAGGATGTAGCAGTGACCTTGCCGTGTTCTATGAGAATGGCCCTTTTCACATTGCTAAGAATTTGTCACTAGAATGGAATGAATACGGCTGGGACAAGGTAATTACTTCCTCTCCATGGCACATACAACATTCTCAACAAGACCAATGATTTTTTATAGTAGATTTGCCCACAAATCTTGCAGGTGTCTAACCTTTTATTTTTCTATCAACCTATTGGCACCGGGTTCAACTATACTTCAGATGAAAAAGATATTCGCCACAATGAGAAGGGTGTTAGTAATGACTTGTACGACTTCCTGCAGGTAAAAAACAAATTATACCATCAGATACCCAGCAAATAAAACAAAGCTTTGAGTTTTCCATCATCATTTCCATCAGCATACTATTACTACAGTTACATTAATTTCAATTTTTCATTTCACAAAAAGTGCAGAAAGCCACAACCATCTATCACATTCAATAAAATAAACCGGCCTATCAATTTTGTAGGCTTTCTTCAAAGAGCATCCACAGTACGCTAAAAATTACTTCTATATCACCGGAGAGTAATACGCAGGACACTATATTCCAGCTTTTGCCACTAGGGTTCACCAAGGAAACAAAGCTAAAGAAGGAATCCATATAAACCTCAAGGTATATAGCTATTGGAAATGGACTAACAGACCCAGAAATTCAATACCCACCATATAGAGATTATGCATTGGACCACAAGCTTATTTCAACTTCAGATTACAAAAACTAAATAAAGCACTTCCAGCTTGCGTGAATGCTATCAAACTTCGCGGTAAGTTTTTCTCTATAAAAAACCACTATTCCCATTAGAAGTACCTCTGGCCTATAACGGAAATTTATTATCCATTAAGTAATGTTTTCGAAAGCCTCTGTTGGCGTCACGCCGTCACTTACAATTATTATTTGTGATTTCATTGTGTGACTCTCATACCAGGCACAGATGGATCAGACTCGTGCATGGCGGCATATGTTGTTTGTACCACCAACATATTCAACAGCATCATGCAGATTGCTGGCGGTGTAAATGCAAGGGGAAACTAATGAGAAGCCTCTATAGCTTCTCACTTTTTTATGGAACATATAAGGTTGTTTGTCACTCTATACACATAGACTTTCCTAATAACTCTTATCCTTTTGTGATCGTAGTACTATGATATAAGAAAGCAATGTGAGGGAGATTTATGCTATGACTTCTCCAACGCGGAAAAGTTCTTAAACCTTAAATCAGTCGGGGATTCACTCGGGGTGGGAGATTTAGACTTTGTTTCGTGTAGCTCAACTGTGTATGAGGCAATGGTGGTTGACTGGATGAGAAATCTTGAAGTGGGCATCCCAGCCCTATTAGAGGATGGTATCAATTTGCTTATCTACGCAGGGGAGTATGACTTGATTTGCAACTGGCTGAGTATTTCTCAGACTTGATTCTATTTTACAAGATCTGTGAACTATTAAAGAATGTCGGTGAAAGATATCTTAACAACACTATCTATATTAAATAGGGAATTCAAGGTGGGTGCATGCTATGGAGTGGTCTGGACAGAAAGATTTCAAAGCATCTCCAACAGTTCAGTTTTCGGTTGATGGCAGAGAAGCCGGCCAACTTAAGAATCACGGGCCTCTTACTTTCCTAAAGGTCACTCTTATATCCTTGTATAAATTTCTATATTCTGTCTCAACATGTTTTCTATTTCACTGGACTTCTAACTCTCTCTAGCCCTATCCTGATTACGGGAATTTCACCAAGAAATTAACTCAATTTGATTAACGATGAAAACAGGTCCATGATGCTGGGCACATGGTCCCGATGGATCAACCAAAGGCATCACTACTAATGCTCAAGACATGGATGCAAGGAAAACTTGCCAACCCAGATGAACAGGGAAGAAAATCACCCATGTGATAAACTGCATAATATATTTTAGCTTATGCACACTCAATCAAATATGGTTCGGAGTTCGGACCTGAATACTTTGATGACCTAATTCTCATGGCATGCAATGCAGTTAAGGGGTTAATAAACGATGTTAATCTCGGGATGCAAATGCCTTTAGAAACAACAAAATATCACATATTTGACTAGTATGAACTGGATGCAAATATAATGTACTCACACGAGAAATGACTCCGATTATTGAGACAAGCTAATTCATGTTCAGTTATATACTTTCAACTCACAAAACAAAAGGCAAGAATACGATTAGAGCATACCAATCAGCACATAACAAAAGATGCAGAGAGAGTTACAACACAATCACTTTTTCCGTATACCCTATCAGAATATGAAAGGTACGGGTACTGACCTTATAAATGTTGTTCAAGGTTACAATTGCAGGCTAGAAACCAGTTAGCAGTAACACAACATTGCAATACGTAAATGTTGAAAGTTTCCATTCAATGGCTTGGAAATAGTCACTCTCCATATCTCACATCCAAAACTCTGCCAACTAATTTAGCTGCAATCAACATTACACCAAACAATCAAAACATACCAAAATCACTAACAACAAGTGAATCATACACTTAACAACATTAACTGTTTCAATTACAAAAAACTACATGAATCGTGTTAAACAAAAATAAATTGATAGGGTATAGAGAAAATAAAGGAATAAATCTTATTATCTGATACATGACAATATGTGTAAATATATACACATCTGATTAACGAAATATAACCTAGTCAAAATAGGAATATTATAATATATTAAATATGGTCAATGCAATTATTCTGGTCAGACCATTTAATTCAAATCCATCCATTCTGTCATCCTCCCTCAATCTCAACTGTCGAAAGCCAGTAACAATCTATTTGGGTTTCTATTAAGCTGGCCCAGTCACAGGCCCATTAACTAAGCGAATCATTTCGTTCGCATCTCGGAGTCACCTGCTTGAACCCTAAACCCCAAATCGACGACGAGTCCTTCTTCCGTTTTGACATCCGGTTGCTGATCAGAAGGTATATGCGTCTTTATTTATACTTTCTTAGCATGTAGATTTAGAATCAGCGTTTTTAGCCATGCGATTTGATGATATGATGCTTGATTCAAGTATTTTGGATTTCTTAAATGGTGTTAAGTCATCGTAATTTGATAGGTAGATTTGAATTTTAACTGATGAGTTTATGAATGTATATGTTTCATTTGACTGATTCGGTTGAGTCATCGTAATTTGCGTGTCGAGGTATTGTGGTATGTATCATTAGTAGGTAACATGTATATGCATTCCACATAAACAGAGAGGAAATGTCAGAATATTGTTTGTTCGTGAGCAGCTTTTTCATGTAAATATATATATGTTTCCATATGCTGAATATCTTTGCTATTTTTACTTGGTTTTATATTTCTTCGTTTGTTTCCTTCCCATATTGTTGATTTGATAGAATCAGTCTACCTATGTGATCTCTTTGACATATACTCTGTTCAAGGGTAGTTAGATATTTAATGAATATGAAAAATGGCTGCATATACTTATCTTACAAGTTACAAACTCAGTCTACATCATACCTTATCTAATGCTGCTTATCTATTTACTGTGTTTATGTCATGGATATTTTGTATCTTCTTAACTGGGCCTGAGCAATTAAACATTAGCTTAGTACAAGCTAAGTTAAAGTTACAAAGAGGAAGAAACTTTTAGAGTTAACAGAAGTGTCGACGAGTGTGGCATTGTGAATGAGATATTATGATAGTTCTAAAGGTGTGCTGTGGATTAAAGGTCCGTGAAAGCCCAATAAGTTGCTCGGAATCTGAAATTGTCATACACAGAGGATGGTCTGCCGCCGAGTGTTGCCGGTTATTTCTTTCAGTTGTACTTGACAGAGCTTTCAGTACGGCCGCACATTTACAGCTGTTACAGGAGGCGAAGGTCTAAATTTTTCCACAATTCCATCAAACTTATTTGATTTACTAGTAAGCTAGTTTGATATCTGGGTGGTATAATGAGGTTTTTGATTGAGACTAGCTGTATGTGCGCATCTTTGATCTGTATTTGCCTCAATTTGTATGAGGGTTTTTGGATCTGAGTAGAATTAGTTGGGTAATTGATGATTAAGGAAAATGGATTTTTTTTATCAGGTTTTTTTTGATGGGTGGGTTTACAATTGAGGAAAATTGGTAAGGCCAGGAATCGAACCCTGGCCCTGAGGTTCCTTTGTCGTGTTTACAATGGATTTATGCACACCTACTGTTTGATCAAATGACTGAATAGAGTTGAGCTGAGTTTATGAGCATATAAGAGTTAGACAAGCATTAAGGTGGTTAGCTGGTGCATGTTAATATACATGGATTTGGTTCGGCGTATGAACTGAAATTTTGGGCGGCAATCTTTTTCAAACTTTGTGTCAACATCTCTAGAGATGTTGTAGTCTACTTTTACATGATCATTTTTGCTCGGCTGGTCGGCTTTCATGGTTCACTCTATATTTCTTAGCTTGCTAGTTTATTTTAAACACTACTAATGAGATTCCATTGTTGGGTTTTGATTTCCATTTAGTTATTGGAGTGATGAGACTCTCCAAGGCCACTTTTGGGTTTGTCTGGTAATTTATCATTTCTCCTTCCAGAGGCAAATTGTGAGGACATTTTCTATCAGCAGTCCATAGTATTCACGTCGTCCCGGCGCAAATACGCTTCGTCGTCGAGCTCGCCATGACGATCCGCGGACCCTAAAGGATTATTTCCGCGGACCCTTAAGAATTAAATTTAATTCTTAAGGGTCCGCGGAAAAAATCCTTTAGGGCCCGCGGATATGTAAATTAATTTTAAAAATACACCTAAACTATGAGAAATTGTAATAAAGTATACCCAGAAATCACTAATTAATTTATTTTTACAATATATCAGTATTATTTCAAGCTAAATAAATATTTTTTTACATATTAAATACATATTACGCCGTAACGCCATGTATCGTCTAGACTGTCGCCGTATCGACTAGACGGCTTGACGGTAGATTAGCGCCGTGATTCGCCGAGGCGCCGTGAAAACAATGCAGCAGTCCTTCTGGTAATTTATCATTTCTCCTTCCCTTACCAGTAAAAACATTTGTCTTTTCTTAAATTTTCAGTCTATTCTAGATAGTGTTTTTTTGTAATGCGAGCCTTTGTTTGACTATAATTTGAATGGGTATTGCTCAGACTAATTGATGAATGACCACTGTGACATTATGATATTCCTTATAGGCTTCAACAACGGTGAGAATCGAAGTAACAATGCATCTGAGAGTACTGATGATTTCGTAAGGCGAATATTTGGTGGACTTTCTGGAAATAACCCTTTTACTAATGCTTTTTATGAGAATCTTGATAGCCTGGAGAAAGCCCGTGATAAATACAGTCCCAGTTCCTGCTTAAAAAATCAATATCGATCTAATACCCAAAAGGTTTAGATGACGGCTTCAATACGTTGTCCGATGGATGGATGGGAAGTTGAAAAAAGCTGCTACTTACTTTGAATTCAATCCTGATGAGATATTGGTACGCTGATCATCTCGTTTTTGTAGACGCTAACCAATTGGTGTTTCGTCTCGTTGATTGCAAAATATTGATTGTTCTTTGGCCAACTAATTGATATATAGTCTTACTACCGATTGTCTTATATACAATTTGCAAATAAGACATGGAAAACAACATTTAATTTAAATTATATGAATGTGTCCCTTTCTCCTCTTTCATTGACAAATATATTTCTCAAGCCTGAAACTGTATCATAGAAAAATTATCAGGTAGTTTATTACAATTTGCTTGTATTAGGCTACATGTTACTCAATAAAACTACTTAGTCATGCATCTGCACCAAGAGTTGGTCTCGAAATATTGTTTGCATTTTGTGTCGATATAGGAAATCCCATTTCATCAATATTGTTAACTTCAAGTTGGAGACTCTTTTTATTAAAAGTTGAAAACTATTAGTCCCTGCAATCTTTCTATCCATGTTGCATATTTGAAACATTCAGTGCAGTTGTGCGTCTACACAAATTAGCCATCTCGCATCATCCAGTCGCACATTCAGACAAGTAATCAGATGCTACGGTTGTGTTTACTTATAATTGCACATCAGAGAGTAAAAGGAAATGGCATTGTTTTAGAACCATTTGGCTTATTTCATAAACAGAGCATGGTTCTATAAATCTGCTTCAATTCCTACAAAGAAACAGAATGAATACAGAAACCTAAACACACAAAAGACAGGAGATGATTCTATAAATCTGTTTAAAAGGAAGCAGACGAAAGTTTTGCAAAAAGAATTGATCCACGAAAAATATAAGTTACGTACCTCATAAGGACGTTCCGCACTGGTTAAGATATTACTGAAAAAACTCGAGTAATGGTGAAAGACGAGTGACATCTACACATCAACTGGATCCTTCTTTTCATAAGCCTCCCTAGCTTCTACTAATTCCCGATCATATCTCTGATGGAGGACTTCTACTTGATTTAGAAATGGTTTCTGTCTATACTCACCCAAATTTCGAGCCATTTCATCCCACCTCCTTCTACACAAGTCACCGGATCTGTGCTCCAGTAAACTGTCCCACTCCACATCTTCAATGCAGCAAGCATCCTGATTATAGAGGGCATCCACAAGTTTATAGTCATCGGTATCCGACCATTTACCTTCAACTACCATGGATGAACACAACTGGTAATACCATTTGTTACAACAAGTGGGGCTGGCACGAGTTCCTATTGCCTCAGATATTGCTCCCCATGCAATATTGTCTCGCAACATACCATGTTTGACCTTCTTTTCTTGTACAGCTCTTAGGATAATATCATGATTAACCAGATCAAACAACTTTTGATACTCATCTTGCGTCCAAGCTCCCTTTTTTCACCACTAAGTTTCTGCGATATGCATCCTTTACATGTTTCCTGCTTTGCCGAGACAATCCCCTAGTTCCCTCCATTTAGGCTTATTTTTCTCATGGAAGCTGAGAATCATGTCAATCTCTTCCTTACTCCACTTTCGATCTGCTGCTCTTTCATAAATTAGATGAGCTCTTTGATAAATGCTCTCAAGTGTTCTCCATGGAATGACAAGACTGATATCTTTCCAGCAACCTTTCAGTTTGGAGTGTTCCTTGCAATTCATAACCATATTCCTCGCATTTTTCCAATTCTCATCTGAATCCTTATCCTCAACATTTTTAGCTAAGCCATGCTCCCAATATAGTCATCTATAGCTTGCATTATCTTCGCATCTTCTTAAGTTGTATATCATTTGCCTTGTACTACATCACCTTCACTACTGAGCTTCTGATATTTTAAATGTTCTGGAAAAGTGAAAACTTCCACATTGTCAGAAAATCTTACCCTCTTTCTTTCAGAATTGGTCTTTTCAGAAGAATCAGCGGCTTCCACATCTCTTTTCCTCTTCTTCAATGACTTAAAACCTTCCTTTTCATCTACCTTTTCCACTGAATGACCATCAATATTCTTGGAAAGCACCTTTTTCTTCTTACGCTTATCTTTCTTTTTACAATCAGTACCTATATCGGCATCAACAGTCTGAATATTTTCAGATGCAGCAGAACTTGAAATTCCCTGTGATTGTCCCTTTTTAGCACCGCTACCAACTTTCTTAGATGGCACATCTTCCGATGCAACGCCATTGCCAATTTCACCAATTTCTTCTTCCTCTTATTCACACTAGAATGCTCTTTAGAATTATCCGACTCCATCACCTTATGAGCTTTCAATTGAGTATCTTCAGAAGCAATATCCTTAGAAACCTCACAATTCTTATCCTTTTTCTTCTTTTTCTTCTTCTTCTTGATAGCACTAACATCATCTTCCGCAGAGGCTGTCACACTTTTAGTTTCCGTCCTAACATCCGCAGAAGCACAATCATTATCTGTTTCCCTTCTCTTCTTCTTCTTTTTCTTCTTCTCAACACTATTGTGAATTTCCGGAGAGCTCAATGTATTCATAGATTCATCATCAACATGTTCAGATGCAATTCGATGCCTTTTTTTCTTCCTTTTCTTTTCAACACTAGTTTCAATCTCCACAGATCCCATCAAAATGTTCCCATCCAAAACTCCATGCTTTCTATCTTCCTTCCTCTTCTTGACCTTCTTCACCTCACCAGAGTTAACAACAACTTCTACACGATCACCGATAGCCTCCATATCACGGCCCATATGCAGCGGTGAGTATAATCGGAGACGGCGAGGAGACATATTAACCCTAATTCCTACGAGACTGTGTAACCCATACGACATCGTAACGAATTGAGATTTGAAGGAAGAATAATTTATTTTGGACGAAATTACCCTTTGAAGAAGAAACAATGGAATCAGCACCTCAAAGCCACGTGCCAACCTACTGGATTGCGAAGCGTGTAGTACGACGTCGTAATGTTTTGAGTTGTGAAAAGAAAAATATTGCATGTGACAAAAATACCCTTGGGATCATGGAAGAGGGAAGCAGCACCTTCTGGAAGAGTTGAGACAATCCACGCGCGTATCTATTTATATACAATGTGGTTCGATCATGCAATTGAGATTGGAATTTGGAAGATGATTGAGGTGGTGCTGAGCGATCGTTGAGTTATCTATTTAATCTAGCTAACTCAAAATCAATATATTTTTGTTTTGTTTTTTGGGAGAATAGATAATACGAGTATTCAAAGTAGATACAATCCGATAAAGAAGATTTCAAAGTCCAACTTTCCCAATCTAATGCATCAAAACAATGACCATAAGAGTAATATGATGAAATGTCTCTAATGATTCGGAGTCGATTATTAAAGAAATGTCTCTAATGATTCGGAGTCGATTATTAAATCAAAACTCAAAACAAAATTTCGCCAAGTTTGAATATTGATTTCATAAATTCAAGTCTCACTCTTCCGATTTGTTGACTTGCTCGATACAATCACATTAATCACAAACTTCCGTTATGGTGATTAATGTGAAAGCTCGGATAAATCAAAAGCCTAGTCTTCTAATCTCTAATGCTACTTCCGTAGTCACTAAATAATTAGATAGTCTTACTCAATGATTACTCTATATCCCTATCTTCCGATATGAAACCTAGAGCAAGTTATATTCATACAAGCATTTTATCAAACACCTAGTATGCATCGCTATTAAAATATGAGTAAGAACACAAATCATCTAACAAATCATTCCAACTCTCATCTAAACTGATACAAGAGTTTCGAATACATCAAACAAGGTCCATTAGACCTTGAAACAAGAGACTACTCACAAAACATAGAAAACGATTTCATAGATTGAATATGTAAGTGAAATCACAATTACACAAAGTTTAATCAATGAAAACACGAATCTAATACACCTGTGGATCTTTCCTAAGCGTGGAGGTTGTCTTCTTCTCTCTTGATTTTCTATCCTTTTTCTTCGTACAATCTGCCTCCCCTCTAAAAATTCGAAAAATGTGATTTTATAGTGTAGGTTAAAAAGAGGTCGGTATGTTCGGTACCCTCAAGACCATACCGAGCATATTTTGGTCAGTGGCTTCGGAATATATTGGATTGCTCGGTACCCTCGGTACCGTACCGAGGTGACTTTTATTTTGTCTTTGAACGCACTTTTGACCCTCTAAACCTTAGAATTTGACGTTGATGTAAACTAGAGAGTTGTAGACTATTGAATCAGCTTTCTAATGATATATATCTTATTTTGTTTGGATTTCATATGAGTTCTGTACAAGCTCTAGAAGGCACGGAGGTCAAGCTGTCCAGATTGCAATTTTGTTGAATTCTTCACTTATTTGAACCATTTTTCCTCCATAATGCATCAAATCATATATTTTGATAAATCAACTCTTCACAGCAAATAAATGGGTCAAATAACAATAATAATTCGAGGAACGATACAAAGTTCTTAAGATATGAAGCGAATAATCGATCGAAATATCGACCGATCAAAATACTTCACACTTAGAATTTGTTCGTCCTCGAACAAACATTTAGCACACATGAAGAAATTCATTGATGAAAGATATTGTAAGACAGTTCTCATGCATCATATCATATATCTTGATAAATCAACTATTCATCACAAGTAAATGGATCAAATAACAATAATAATTCGAGCAACGAAACAAAATTCATAAGATATGAAGCAAATAATCGATCGAAATATTGACCGATCGGCTCCCGGTCTGACAAGATCTTTACCTCCAGTTTTCTCCTTCATAGCACTTAGAAGTCGGATGTGCCTATAAATAAATGTCGTAATATTTCTAGCACGTGTAATAGAAAAAGATCAAACTCCTTAATTTTGGCAATTTCTTCTAACATAAGATCTAAACAATGAGCAGCATAAGGAGTCCAATGGAGTGTGCGAATCTCTAAACACAAAAGTCTTCCCGCAGCCTTAAAGTTTGCACCATTGTCTGTCACAACCTGTAAATAAGAGAAAGCATTATGAAATAATAATAGAAACTTCACACTTGCATACTAGAAAACAACATTTTGATTACTCACAATCAAGAATCAACACATAAACAAATAAACTGTACATGAACTTTTAACCAATACAATTAAAATCATCATAGACACTTCACACTTGCATACTAGAAAAATAAATTTAATTACCTGAACAACATAATCTCTTCCAATCAAATTAATTTGTTCTTCAATCAAATCCGCTAACATCCTCGCATGTTGTACCTTGTTCGAAACATCAACCGAACTAAGGAAAAAAGTCCCTCTTGTCCATTAACAAGGAAGTTAATTGACGAGCACGTCGTTGAGTGCTGCAAATTTGTCCCGACTCTCCTACTAGTATAGTATTGGCAAGCTGGGGTCGAATCCACAGGGAACGGTGAGAAATCGCCTTTCAACTACAAACTAAAGATTGGGTTGTGAGTGAAAACAAGTTAAAGGAAGAAAACTGTTGCGCAAGTGTAACTGGCGCACAATCAGAAAGTAGTCACGCAAGAAGTTAATAAATATGCAGAGAATGAGCTCGGTTCAGATTCTTCACTATGAATTTCTATGTTTATCCTCGGTCACTAAAGATACATGATGTACTGTTCACGTAGGTTACGGTCCTGTCAAAGCTTAATAACCTACACATACATTCCGGTCAAAGTTTGTATGATATTATTACTCAATCTAGTCTAGTCAACCACGGATCCGGTCAAGGTAGCTATCGACTATTCTAGTGTTACTCCTATCATTCACAGTCACGTACTTCTGATAGTTTAACTATAGATAATAGATTCTACAACTAAGTCTGCGGTGCAAGGCTTCGCTTAATTGTCTAGCCTAATTATCATGCACTTGGGTTCGGAATAATAATACTAAACTTAATCATACAAGTTAAGAACAAGACCTCAAAACATATAATTCATAGATCTGAATCCAAACCGAATTCAGTAAGTTAGCTACTCATACTGAATGTATACATCTCAAACATAAATATTGAACAACTATGATGACAAAACAAATCTGAGTGACGCGTCGTCTGGCTCGCGTCAGCAGCTTGCGCGCACGGCTAGGTCTGAATTCTGCTCTGAGCCGTTCGGTCCCCTCTGCGCGCATCCTTGTGATCTCCATGGAGTTTGTATTTATAGTCTTGCCTCCTAGGGTTTCCACGAATATTTAGGCAAGAATATCTGTAGGAAATCATCTTTATCTCTAAAAATCAGCTTTGGGAATATTTGATTTCCAAAATCCGAACTTAGAAATATCTTTAGCGCGTGATGACGTCATCGCTCCGAATATCTCGCTGTCTGCTGACGTCACCATTTTGCTGTCTTCTGCGCGACCCGCACTCGCGCGCCATACTGCTCGCGCGCTAGTGGCCTTTTGTCCTTTGTTTTCATATTGTTGTCTTTTGTTCCAGATTCAGCCTTCTTGTTGCGGTTTTGTTCTAACTGTTCTTATCAGCCTGTAATACAAAACTACACCAGAAGCGTAATCTTATACTAAAATATGTTAGAATATCAGCAGTGTAACGGACTTAAAGTAGCGTACAAAAGCACTCTATCAAATCCCCCACACTTACTCTTGTTCGTCCCTGAACAAGCCGGCTTCCTTACCTTTTGTGTAATATACGCGTGAATGTTTGGACTTACTGCGCCACACGCAAGCGCCACTCTCACAACCTGCGCAACTGTGATTATACAACACAAAACTGATTTAAGTTATTAATTCAAACCTTGTGTTACCTCTCTTGTGGAATGCATATCAATTCGGATGATTGGGAGATAGTCCTTTTCAAGCACCGGTCACCGAATTCTTCTTGATTTGCGATTGCATGGTTATTCGTATTCGCTTTCTCTGATACATGATTGATTCGCGCCTTAGGGTTTCTGAGCTTAACGTCTTTGACGCTTTACTATTGTTTCACGGACAGATGATAACTCTTTTGTTGCACAATTTTTCTTCTTTTCATAGTCTCGGCCTTTTGAGCTTTAACTTTGAATTGAATACTTCTTTCTGGTCCGGATCTTGATTCTTCTCTAGAACGGTTTCCAATCATGGCCTTCGGATAGCAGCTATGGAACCACGCCCCGCTCTCGCTTCTGATCAGTTGCGCGCAAGTCAGGCCACGCGTTTGCAACCGCGCGCCCCTTCCTGAGCAACTACCTTCCATGAAGACGGTCTGTTTTTCTGTCTCGTCACGCTGTTAGGGTTTCGCCTTCGGCATCTGCGTGACTGAGCTTGCTCTTATTCCTTTGACCGCTAAGTACCAACCTCCACGAATACTCATAACCACACAACCGATCCTCAAGCTTCGTTCGGTCGACTGCTTCTCTAGGCGTTTTCTATCAGCTCCACATCCCTCGTTATTCCACTCAAGAGATACACAAAATTCGAAAAAATTACCAAAAATCAGAATATGTCATATGTGCACAAATTACCACAGGTGCGCGAGTACGCACACAGGTCGCGCACGCCAGTGTTTCTCGCGCACAATTACGTCTTGAGATGTTTTCACATTCGGTTTGTCTAAATTAAAAACGAAAAAATTTATTCAAAAAAAAACGAAAAAAAAATCTACTCCTAAGATAAATGTACTACTACCCCCCCCACACTTAAACAAAAACGTGTCCTCACGTTATGCACAAGTAGTAAAGAAGGCAATAGCAATGCATGCATGTAAATAGCCCTAATTGGTAACATAGCCACCTACTGAATTATTGAAAGCACCGATTAATTTAAAACACCATTTAAAACGTAACGATAATTAAGAACAAGTGTTTTCCAGTAAACAGTTCAAACAACCACCGAAATAGTTCATTACACCAATCACAAAAATATTTAAAAAGAAGATGATGAGAATGATCGGATAAGTTCGTCAACCGGGACTTCATACTGTAGCGCATACTCTTCTGGGATTGGATCGCCCGCACGCCATCCTCTGGGTGGCGTCATGTCCAAGTTGGCTCCCTGAGGTGCCACATATTCCATCATCCGCTGGGCGTTGAACACCCAGCGCTCATCCATCTGCACATGTGCGCGACCTCCTTGTGCGCTGGAATCAGCTTGTGTATCCCTTGTCTGGCGCCTGCTCCTTCGAGGCGCCACAGGCTCCTGCGCCACTACTTCTGGCGCAGCCCTAACATTCCTTGACCCAGGCCTGTAGCTCCAGTACGCGGTTCCATCCGCGCGAATCTTGATCCCCTTGTATAGGCGCATCTTCTGGCGCGTCAGGTACTCTGCCTGGATGATGGTGTGCTCTTCCGTCCACGGCTCCATGTGCAGCGCACGTAGGAAGTGCGTGATCAGTCCTCCGCATAGGAGCGGACCCTTCATGCTCACCACTTCCCAATATTTGGTGAGCACGGGCGTGTAGCGCACTTTCTTCCCATAGTAGAGGCCCTTCGAAATTTCCATATCCAGTAGCCCCGGCCTCTGAGATCCATTGTATCGGCCAGAATCGAGTGTGAGATTAGCCTCTGCAGATAAAACATCTTCGGGTCAAGCAGTTCCCATCCGAGGTTTCGCCCACCCGCGTATGCCTTGCTGCCATCGGTCCAATCATCCCAAGCTTCCTGGTCCGTGTGCTCATCAACCGATGCCCCGGGCATCCTATCAAAACCCATCACAGCTCCAAACTGTGATGGTCGGGCCTCATAGTACACCCCACGGTGCCTATATATGATCCGGTCGCTCAGTCCTTCGTATGAAGCCAAGAACTCCAAAACATCATCTGCGTCGGTGTCACATGATAAGTCCATGAACGCAGCCCAACCGGTTGCGGCAAATGCCGCGTGCACGTCCTCATATAGCCCCATCTCTCTCAAAAATTCTTCGTCCACAAACACGGACGGCAGCACTTCACACTTGCTAAACATTTCATACTTGATGTGGAAATCCAACTTCTCAGTTTGATCTACGCAAATTGACATCTTGGCAACACTAAACTTACGTATCAATTCACAATAGGTGCGCGTGTCCAGTCACGCGCGAGCAAAACCCAGATCTGGCCGTACTCCTTTCTACTGAATTGAACTAGCAAAATTACTCGAAATTAAACCAGATTTGATGAGCGAATTACCTCTGTCGAGATCTACAATTCTGCAAAAGTTTGTGCGAATCTGGGCTTGGCGCGGTGGCGATGCGGCGGCTGTTGGTGGTCGGCGGTGGTGGCTTGGGTTTTTGTGTTTAGAGAGATAAGTGAAAAATGAAAAGTGACACAAAATGAACCCCTCATCACATATTTATAGCATAAAAAGCCCACATGCATGCATGGCCCAAAACTAACTTGGGCCCAAGACTAAAACTAACCCTAAAACTAAACTAAAACTAAAACTAAACACACACAAAACAAATGAAAATAATCTAAGTTAAGTTTGTCGGAGTACCTTCCGACGAGTGCTTTGTTTAACGTCGTTAGCTCGACGCAAATGTGCACTCATAGTGCACGGTTTACCTCCCCCACACTTGAACTTTTGCCTCCTTCCGTGTTATCATCTTTTCTGCATGGCAAAAATTCAAGTGAGTTAATATCAGATAAATAAGAGTAGTCAATATGATCGGAGGGTAAAGAGATAGAAAACGCAAAGTTTCGTGTATTAGGTCTTTTAGATGCGCCGATCTTTGCGCATGTTAACTCTCGTGCGTCCCTGAGTCGCGCAGCCCTATTCTGCATGATCATCCTGCGCACCATATCTGCGTTCCGATGCTGTTCCCAAGTATCGTGTTGCTCTCGGCTTCGCTCTCTGCTCTTCTTATCAGGTGGCTTATTCTTTATGTTGTTCTGGCGCGCCAAAGGCATAGGCTTCTGGCTGGTGCACATCATCTCAGAATGCTTCGGTATAGGTGCCTTGTCTTTGAGCTTCACCCGATCATTTACTAATGGTTCCTCGGATAACCTGATTCTGTTGATGACATCTAATCTGAGTATGTGCTTCTTATCTTGTAGTGTCACCATACCTTTACCGACATCAATGCACACTTGCGCGGTTCTCATGAATGGTCGGCCAAGCAAAACTGTTTCCCTTGCTTCAGTGTTTGGTTTGTTCATGTCCACATAGAAATCTGCTAAACTTGAGTTCCACGATATGTATCCAAACATCCTCGATCTTACCCTTCGCTTCGGTCCGTGAGTTGTCCGCAAGTAATAGGCCAATGTCCGTTGGCTCTAGAGGTCCCATTGACGATGCTGAATATAGCGAATATGGCAGCAAGTTAACAGAGGCTCCTAAGTCTAACATGCACTCGCTAACCAGGTGTCTCCAATAAAGCACGGAATGGTAAAAGTTCCCGGATCAGCAAGTTTCTCTGGTAAATCTGGAGCTAAACAAAGCTTTAGACAGGCTTGGAAATCATCCAGCATGATTTCATCCTTATTCTCCTCTGGCGCGTCAAGGTTGGTGCGTGCAAAGACTGGTGCAACGACTATTTCTGTGCTCAGATCTGCTGCGCCATGTGTATCAACTGGCACGCTAGTACTTTCCGGTTGTGGCGCGTCCATCTAAACCATGTTGATACTTCCCTTCAGATTATGAATGACCTGAGAGGGCAGATTACCATCACTAGCCTTTAATTCATTCACAGCTGTGGCAATCTGGGTGAGCTGGTTCTTTATTAGTTTAAATCTTTTATCATTCTGCTCTTCATTCCTTCGCACTGTCTCAGCCAACTGACCTACTATTTCCTCTAATGACTTCTTGGGTGGTTGAGTATTCTGCGTTTGCCCTTCAGTGCGTTTGTGTGGTGGGTTATAGGAAGTTACTGGCGCGTAAGGTCGCGCGCCAGCTGGTGCATTCGGTTGGAAATTCTGCTCATTCTTCCAACTAAAGCCGTTCTCTGCTAAACCAAATCTAGGTTGTCCTTGCCTAGCTTGTCCATTATTCCATCCTCCTACGGCATTAACATCTGCATGTTCTTCAAATAGGGAGGGGCATGCGTCAGTCTGGTGATCTGTGGCGCGACAGAATTTGCACGGTCTAATATCGGCGCTTTGCTTCATCATCAACTTCTGCATCATATCCTTCAATTCCTTAATTTCTTCGGTTACGTCCACTTGATGCAGTGATCTGGCACGATTGTTCTCTAGAGACACTTGATATCTGACTTGGTCCGCAGTGTCTTCTATCAGCTTCCAAACATCCTCTGGGTACATATTTCTCACGTTGCCTCCTGCGCAAGCATTCAACAACCTGAGTTCCATCTCAGTTAGTCCATTGAGGAAGTTCTCGATCAGTACATGTTGTGGGAGTCCGTGGTTGTAGCAGTTCGCCTCTAGTTCCCTGAACCGCTCGTAATACTCTGATAGTGACTCTCCATGCAACTGTTTTGGGGCAGCTAGCTCTCTACGTAGTAACGATACCTTGGCTGCGGGATAGAATTTGTCTAGGAACCGTTCTTGTAACTCGGGCCATGTCCTTATTGACCCCGGAGCTAGCCCCATCAACCATTGTCGAGCTGAATCACATAATGAGAATGGGAAAGCTCTCAACTTCAGCAACTCAGGATCCTCGTTCCCATTCCTCATGTTTTCGCAGATGGCTACGAACTCTCTGACGTGTTTGACTGGGTTTTCACTAGCCATACCATGGAACTTCGGTATGTAGTGAACAAGCTGAGTCCGCAGCTCAAAGTGACCATCTGGGGGCAGTACGATGCACCATGGCTGATTAACCGCCTGAGGAGCAGACATCTCCTTAATGGTGCGGCGTGTGCCACTGGCTGAGCAGGTATGCGCGCGACAGGATCTGGCGCACGTATATCCATATTATTTGGTGGTTGGTTGTCATTCCTCTGTATCTCAGCGTCCATTCTGAACTCTAAGTCTCTGCGTACTTCTCTTCTGATTGCTTCGAGTTCAGCTGGGTTTAAGCGAGCAAAGATGTTCTCAGCGTTGCGCACTGGCGCGTCTGGAGTCTCTCTTCTTCTGCCGATCACACTGTTCTCACCACTAGCTTCCATACAAAACAAAAACAACAGCTAAATTAAACGTAGCTAAATTTTTTTTTGGATTTTTATATAAGAAAACAAAAAGTAACTAACAACTAAAAAGAAAAAAGAAAGAAAACTTCTCTAGCCGCTCCCCAGCAACGGCGCCAAAATTTGACGAGCACGTCGTTGAGTGCTGCAAATTTGTCCCGACTCTCCTACTAGTATAGTATTGGCAAGCTGGGGTCGAATCCACAGGGAACGGTGAGAAATCGCCTTTAAACTACAAACTAAAGATTGGGTTGTGAGTGAAAACAAGTTAAAGAAAGAAAACTGTTGCGCAAGTGTAACTGGCGCACAATCAGAAAGTAGTCACGCAAGAAGTTAATAAATATGC
>QZGG01002289.1:0-41024 GCA_006409495.1 Sedum album
CTGAATTCTTTCAGTCCAACTACTCAAATCAACGGTTAAGATTTTGTTCTTCCGTCTCATAAATATTTAATATTCTCCTAAAACTTAATCCTACTAATCATTATAAAGATAATGTTAATTGCAAAAAACCGCATGCTCATTGAATCTTTATTCACTTCTCACCCCATGCATAATGTGATACTGCAGAAGACAACCATTATAACATTCTCTATTCACAATTACTCACATATATGTTGTCAGTGGTGGTGCGTTGCTATAAAAAGTGATTATAGACACTAATGGTACATTATTTATATTAAAATATTAATATTTAACGTAATATTGGACGATAATGGTAAGGTGATGCTTATCTAAAAGTGGTTATTAATATGAAATGTTATAACATTATATTATAAGGGTGGTGATGTGAACGATACTTAATATGAGAGTGATATTCTAAAAGTAACCCTAAAATATATGTAGATATCTTTATAATATTGATTTTCATCACATATTTGGTTTTTTACAAGAGTTTGTGGAGATTAGAAAGATGTATGACTATCATTTTTTCAAGATATTACAAGATGATTGCTAATTTTATCAATATTTTCTTATTATGAAATTTTTGTAAACTATTTATTTTTCTAGCTTCATATTTGATGAATTAAGCTGGGGTTAAGATCAAGAGAAATAAATAATTTTGGTAAAACGTAGGAGTTAATCTGAATCACTTATTAACTTAAATTGATTTTTAATAAAATCGATTTTTTTAAAATGACAGAGTGGTTGAGGATTGATCATAGTATATTAGGTCATGACTTTAATCCGTGGAGGCCCCTGGCCCGTAGTACCCGATACTTCTGAAAGTGACAATCTCATTCCTTACGTATGCATACTATGTTAGAGTTGATCACTGACATTGTCTTAATTTGTACCATAAAATATACATTTCCATAAAGTTGTATGATCATTTATCCATTTCGTGACATTAATTCTAAATTGTTAGAAAGACTAGGAAGCTCCTTGATGAGTTGTATTATTATGCTCATATATTGAATATATTTAGATTATACTTCGATTCATTTGTATGTTTTAGATTACTTGTGTTTGTGTTATTTTAAATTTTAGATGAATTATAATGGATTAATGAAGAAATTGTGCTTAAAGTGACTATTGGACATTATTCGAGACATGAGATTTAAGTCAGCTAAACCTTTAAACACTCAAAAGCTTGTCGAGCGAGTACTAGAAGTTTGATGCTCACAAAATTAGATGATGTCTAATGAAAAGCTGATTAAGCATCTACAATTCATATGTTGGTGAAAAGAATCGATTCAAAAGTTCGATGTGTGGAACACGCTCTAGAAGTTAAAAAAACAGCATGTGAGCCCATGAGTGGCGCGCCTAATGCGAAGAGTAGGTGATGTGAATGAAGAACAAGTAAATTGGATATTCCTTCATTACCAGCTCCAATTCCTGGTGAAGGTACATGATGCGCAAATCTTCGTCCAAAAATACTATAAAAAGGAATGAAGAAAAAATCATAAGCAAATAATCAAAGACATTTCGAGCTTGTGGCGAATTGGTTTGAGATATGCACTTAATAGCAATTCAATTGCTTGCATTAAATTTCTTTTCATATTTTATTTTTTAATTTGATGGAATAACTAGGTATTTCGAACGGGTTATTTGGTTGCATTTAGGATTGATAGTTAACCAAATTGACACTTTGCGGCAAGATTTGGTAAAACAGAAGAAATAAGCACTGGTGTTTGCGCATTTAACTCGAATGGGTCTCAATGCTAGCTAGTTTGCGATAAGAGTTGTACATAGGTTTGGACAATGTAGTGTAGAAGGTATTGAAAGCATACGTACATGTTAATTTTGTTACATTAACAACGGTTATGAGATATATATAAAAATGTACGATGTATGTCCATAATAAACAATGAGTTACAAATAGTTGTCCTTGAAATGTATATATTCATCATGTAAATACACTATTCCGTTTATCTTTGATTTACTAAGCAATCAAATTCACAACATTAATTTCTCAAAAATTTACAGGAAACCCTTCACTAATTAATTCCTCGTGATACTGACCCTTCTTGCTACTATACTGAGTATCTCAAAAAACATTACTCCCTCTGTCCCATAATGTTTGTCCACTTTCCATTTTGGGTGTCCCCTTAAGTTTGTCCACTTTCCTTCATTCTCCACCACACATTCTATTTTTTTACTCATTTATTTATTAATCATATATTCTCAACCACACATTTCATACCCTCTTTCTATCTTAATTACCGTGTATTTTGTGCTTTTGGACAAACAAAATGGGACGGAGGGAGTATTAACTTAACAAGTATGACGCCACATTCACTCTTCCAAGTCTAATCCGAAAAATATAATATGGCTGCAGTTTAATGTGGCTGGTATTACAAGTATATTTATTTAGTCTACTGGTTAAATTGCTGGTTGGTAACAATGTGGCTGCAGTTTTTCTGATATCTAAAATTTTACATTCCAACAATTTTTTTAAAGTATGAGCCCATTTTTCTCTAGCCAATTTTTTTAAAACGCATTTTTCTCTAGCAAAGTCCAAGAGGGACTCAAATATTTTTTTCTTGCTCATGGGCCCATGGCCCATTAAAATTCAGGAACGGCCTGAGCAGCATCTTGAGATTAATTTATCTGCGGTTGCAGAATTATAATGTCCATAGAATTGAATTTTCCATTACAAACGATGAATACGAATTATAAACTTTAAGACTAGGTGTACTAAAACTCACTTTTTGGATTCAATTGGCCGAATCTGATCAAATGTCAATGTTTTTATTATATGGCATAATTTAGAATGACCTGTTTCCTCATTTTGAATTAAATCCCAACATATAAATTACCTTTCACAACAAATTAATATATAATTATATATTAAATTATTATTATTAAAATGATTATGATTAGATTAATCGAATATCCATTATTATCTTTTAGCTGATATTTCATTTATAATTTATACATCAAATTATAAGAATGTATTTATTTAACCTTTAAAAAATTTGACGTGGCATAAAACAATATAAAATTAAAATATTACAAATAATTTAGCGCAGGCAATGATCGAACGGCGTCATTTAATGAGATATCTCACGTAGTTTTGTCGTTTATCATCTGCTTAAGTGGCTTGGCTTTTGCTTCTCTGCTACAAAATTATTGATCGATTGATCAGAGCAAAAAAAAAGAGGATGTCGTGGTTCGGTCGATAGTGAACTCCCTCAAACTCGACGACGGGACGACGCCGTTTCGGATCCCGACGAGCATCAACATCTCCACGCCGCCGGAATGAATAACGATTCATCATAAAATCTCCAGAAGGTCAACCTGGACGCGGCGTTAAGGAGGATCTCTGACGAGATCACCAAAACCCTAACTCGTCATTTTGGGGCGTCGTTCGTTTCTCGCTCCGCCGCCACAATCGCCCACTAATTCCACTCCGGAGAGATCAGTTGAGGCAGATCGTGAGGCGACGGTAGGAATTGATGGGATAGAAGTGATTTTGCGGAGATTGGTGGTAGATTTAAGAGCGGGATTACCAAGCTGTCTGGTGCTAAAGCTGTTTCTGAGTTTTTCCAAAATAGCGTCGAATATATTGCAGTTTGGATTGGATCAGGGGGAGCATGAGAGCGGAAGTGTAGTTGGTGTGACCGAGGAGGTTGTTGCTTTTATTAAGAATATTTCGTCACATCCTGAGACTTGGTTGGATTTTTCCGCTTGTTGATGAATGACCAGGAACTCGATGGTATACTTCACATTCTAAGTTCTAAATCTTATTATATTGTTGGTTTTTGGTGATATAAGATGTTTCATTTGTGTTTGGAAAGATAATGCATTTGGCTGTGGTAGTGTGAGTTGTTTGATGCTTTAGCATGGAGCTTGCAGATTTTGACATGGTCTGATGTGCAACAAGACAATGTTTGGCTGTTGAAACGACTTGTTACCTGAGTTGGCGGCTCTTAGGTTTGAGCTATGTCAGAGTATATGAGTGAAGATTTATTTTGGAAGATTTATTTTGTGCTTGTGTATCCTAGACTTGACAAAATGAATCTGATCTCATTGCTACACCTCAAGTAAGTTTAATATTGTTACATGTTTTTGTTCTCTTTTATGTTAGTATTATTAACCGCCTAACTCCATTTTCATTCGCAAGGTGCCATTTTGTTCTATCTTTGGATTCATCCCTTAAAAATAATCCTTAGAAAGCCAACTTCTCATCATAGATCATTTGAATCTTAAGTTGTTAGTTGGACTTGGAGGTACCTCTACAAACAATTATATCAATGTGAATTATGTATCCAGAATCCAGATGTTAATAATTGTCGCTTGTAAGATTTACGTAGCTATCTCCAGAAAAATGGTTTCACTCGATAATACTTTTGACCAATTTAGTGAATCTTGTCGAGCGTGTAAGAAATATAATGCGTAATGCCGTAATATTTTCTTGAGTTTTGCAATTGAGCTGTTTGATAGATAATATGTTCTGTATGAATTAGATAGTGCCAATGGATCATAAAAATTTGGCTATGAGTCAATTTCTCTCGGTATTTAGTATGGAGCTATGTTCTGAAACTTCCATAAGCTTAGGTTCAGAAAAAGTATGCCATACTGATAACTTTTACCATCATCATTTGATTTAGCAGCTCTATTGTCCTTGGTCTTCCTGTGTACATGCTTTTTCAATCCTAATTTGCTTGCTCAGTTCTCAAGGTCGCATTTTAATTATCAGTGCTTTCTTAAAGTTTTAACAGTTAGCAGATATTGCATGTTTGTTTAGTTGTTTGAACTTTGAAGAAACATCTTTCAGTGTCCTTTTCTGAAAGATGTATCTATTAGAATAGCTGGAATTGGTGCCCTTGGCCTAGTGTATTAGTGTTGGGCATTGGCTCTTGTGTTTAGCTTAACACATAAAATTCATGTTGCAGATTTTTGGAAACTAGAGCCATGTTCACAGAAACTGCAGAAGCAAAGGGAAACAACAGTTGAACCAGATAGTTCGGACGGTGATGATATAAAGGAAGATGGTTCCTCATCCCATGAAATATCGCTCTCTGCCCCAAGTAATCCACTGACTGAAGTGGTGCCGTCCCACTCTTCTGCCCCGGAGTTGGCTGCTTGAAACCAATCATTCCTGACACTGACAATCACACAGACTCCAAATATATACAAATGGTGGATAAATCTGTAATAACAGAAGGACCAAAAACTTTGCCAGAAAATTCAGAATTCTTCTCCAGCTCTCCCATCAGTTCGCACCATGACACTGATGAAGATGATGGCGATGACTGGTTGAAGGAAGAAACAACTGAAAGCGGAAACGGGGAGTAGCAGTGGCATCAAACATCCCAATTGCCAACGATGAGGATGTCTCATTCAGTGATCTGGAGGAAGAGGATGACATAGATGTTGCCTGCAGGTGCCAAGAAAGCCATCTACAGCTCCGACTCACAAAATCTCCAGACTGGGTACAGCTTAGCAGAAGCTCCTCCGATTCACCAAGGCTCACAAACTCTCAGATGTAAAACACAGCGGATCTCCCAACAAGGAATCAATGACTGGCTCAAGTGGAAGACATTGATGAAATGTGACACCAAGGACCTCGCTCCTCAGGTTATGTCCTACAGTATTGTCTAATATAGTTCTTCTACACTTCAGCCTCATAAACAAACTTATATAAACAATCCCTAAGCTTGTAAAGATCATATTCTCATTCAGTGATTTGTGCATACTGGTCTGTTTATTTGTACTTCAGTTAAATCACTTCAAGTCATTGTTAATATTAGTTCTTAACTAAAGATCAGGTAAAAAGTATTACTTTCTTATAAGCTATAAACAAATTCTGGCCGTAAATCTAAAAAATATGGATTTGAAATTAAAGATTGAAGATTTGATTAATAATTTAAATAATAAAAAATACAAACGAGGGCAAATTAGGAAGAATAAAAGCTTAGGTGGTTAGCAACGTTTATGACACGAATCAAGGATTTGATATTCCCTTTCCAAACCTCTTGTCTAATAAATCATCACCACGCGCGGATCGATCAATTGTGACGGTGTGCATTCCCGTTCGTTCTGAAAAATTAATCAATTTGTCGCACGTAGATATATGGTTCATAAAATTTAAAAGCATGGTTATGACCGTGCTTCAATAATTTCTGAACCATACATTTAATTAAAATCATCATAGAATGTATGGGGCAATAATATACAAAAGATACTTCATGAACTTCAATGGTTTCCAAATCACATATCTAATAAAAAACAGTCAAATAATGCATTCTTCATAAATTTACAAATGATGGTTCATAAATCATTCTTCATTGATTTTTAAACCTTATGACTAATGAAAATTAAGTTCGATTGTATAATCGCGATGACACTATTTTCACGTGAGAGACGTAGAAACAAATTATTTACTCGTAACACGACACTTAAACTTTAGTCTCCACCGACAGTGTGGTCTTATAATTCACAAGAATAGTAATTATGCAGTCCCACAATTTCAGGGCTAGATATATGAGCCATCCGGCTCTGAGACTCTGATCTCAAAGTTCGGAGGTTCAAGCGCTCCCCGGTGCATCTTCGCCTTAAGTCTGGGGTCTGTCCAGTCCTTAAGCTACGTAGGAATCATTTTTTTTAAGAAAAGGGTTAGATATATGAATAAATTGAAGTGCAAAATTCTTAAATTAACATTTTTGTGATTAATAATAAGATTTGATTATTTTAAGCGTTTGGATTCAAATTGATGGACTACGATTTGTTTATAGTATTTACAAAACTGTCTGTTTGTATTTGACATGTTCTCTTAGTTCTTAAACTATGTAGTTCATGAATTTAAACATTCATAAATTCAAATACGAGGAGACTACTCATTATTCATGCCAAGAGTGTTAAAATATAAGGGTCGAATAAAAATGTTAAACTATATCCCTTGAATGGAGAACCAATGACAATTCAAATAAAAATGTATTCAAATGTCATGTTGGAAAATGTTTAAAGAAAATGTTTTAATTAAAATATTTATTGGTAATCATCATGATGGTTTTAAATAGATTTTATGTCATGAGTGGTTACCAATTATATTTTTATATATAAGGAGGATGACTCCTACTATTTTGAAATATAGAAAAGAAAACTATGAAAACCTCAATCCTCCCTACATGTTTTGTAGTCATGTTTTGTGTTGGGATAGTGGAAGACAATTTTCATTCGTCTCTTCACACCGGTGCACATGAGTGAAGGTTGACTGTTGTATCCTGGGAGACAAATTGCCTAGAGGAAACCCAGCACCGAGTGGAGGAAATATTTTTTAGGAAAAGCGCCGAGCGTGCCTCAGTCACTTACGGTTTTGTGTTTCAAACCTTGTTCTTTATTTTTACCAATTTCCTTTCTAATTATATTGTTCAGTAATTTCATTACCTGCATATTTCATGTCACTTTTTGTATAATTATTCTGAACAATCTTAAAACAATATTTGTCCTCTCGTAGACAGGTTCTTATGTGCTAAACAATTGGAAAAGGTAAATTGGGAATGACGAAGAAAATCATATTTTGTTACGTTTATGCATTTAGTCGATGTTGCAGCTGGCAGGGGATAAAAACGTTTATTCATCGCATCCATTAATATTACAGTATTGAACTTCAATATTTCGTGAAGATACGAACTCATTTGACGATTTCTGAAAGAACGAGATGAAATACTGTTTCACCGGATGTGATTATCAGTATGGAGAAACTGAAGGGTTTTCATGTTCGGAGGTCAAATTTCTTGAAAGTAATTTTATTAATTAATATAATCGTTACATGAGTGATAAATTATGCTAAAATTTGTGGACAGTGATGACCATGCTTGGTAACGGTCAATTATATTTCTTGTATTATTGTAAGACGTTACAATAATCTACTAACCAGTTATGATGAGTTGGAGTAGGTTTAATGGCAGCTCTTGATGGTAAAATAATGAATGAGGGAACCAGGTTCAAGTCAATTGGATTGGTTGGTCCTTGATGACAAATTCTGCAACTGCAAAGAAAGCGAAGATAAGACTGATATTACTTGTGACCCCTTGTTGATGACACTCAAGTTACTAATCCATGGTTTGGTGTGGGTGCATGATTTGTGGCTAGCTAGGTTGTCGCAGAGAGGTTGGATCTGGCAAAAAGCAGCTCAGTTTGTATCGTGAATTTCGAAAGTGAGTTGGCATTGCTGTGGAGAGTGAGGAACAGTTGCCGTCTAATTAAGCTAAGTGGGATCAACTTGTCCTCCATCATACAATGGAGTTGCTTCATTTGTCCCTAATTCTGGTTTTAAGAAACTAGCAGAGAATTAAGCAACATGTATGCAGTGAGTTGGAGCACATGGCAGGAGCTACGTGAACTCAAACGTTGGACATGTAAGATGAACGTATAGCCACAAGTGATCTCAAACGGCCCAAAAACTTTTCAACTTGAAACGGTCATATGCTTTCATCCTAATGAGATGCTGAATTGCTTGTGTGATGTTGTAAAGAACCTTGGGCTCGAGGTTTCGATGATCAAAACCAGACAAATGAGAAACCTTGCTAATGGCGGAAAATTGTCAACAAATCATATTGCTATGATAAAGACAATGTGGGAAGTCTCATCGTCGGGTTAGATGTTGTCAGTCCACGTACGTAGCATCAAGTTGTAGCTAGTGAGGGTGATGCGTTCAGCCTCAGTACGTACAGGCCTTGCATAGCCTGAGTACAGAACAAAGGCAGAGTGTGCCTTGCTACCTGAACGTGGAAGCTCGGGTTGTGAGCAATGAGAGATTAATTATAATAACCTGAGTGTGAGTGATGAACACTACTAGCTAGGTTATTGATCTTTCTCAGTAGAGGCATTGTATTTGCTCAGTGGTTGAGTTGAGCATTCACTGGTTCAGCCATAATATGGTTAGAGTGAGAGAAGATATAAAATGACAATGAGAGTAATGAATTTTCAAAATGCGACCTTGAATCTATCCCATGATGTGGGAATAGATGAGATTCTGAAAAGATTGTGTTGTTGAAATTGTTGAATGTTAAGAGAAAAAATGGGCAGCGCAAGTTTAACAATATAACATGAGTGAAAGCTCAAGAGGAGAAGGAATGAGATTGAGATCTCAAGTGCTTCCAGTGACTCAGTGAGGATGTCTCACAAATGTTCACTTGTTTGTGAATGTGTCGATCACATATGGCCCAGCTTTCTTGTTGGATTAAGGGTTGGGTGCAGCCAGTTGGGTTACCTGTGGCCTTGGCAAATCCTGGATTCATCAGCTAGTGAAGTTGGTGGATGGGTCAAGCAAGGCTTGCCCGATGCGTTGACTGAGTTCCCATTGGCTAGACACAGTAACGTGAGTGTGCTTGTGATCAATCAGAAAAGTGCTATGATAAATGGTGTCGGTTGAGGCTTCAAGGATTACTGGCCATTGTTTTTGAGTGATTCAAACAACCAGGAATCATGCTAGTGCACTTTCAGTGTGCACTGAAGCTCAAGCGATGGAGTCATTAGCCGGTTAACATGGGCTAAGTGAAAAGGTGACGAGCAGAGGCCCATCTCACCTGGCACCTCAAGTGTCGTTGGTTGGTTGAAATTCTAGGGATCCACCAAACAGTGTCGTATTCCACAGTGAGATCTCCATGTAATAAATTGGATGGGATCCATATAGGGGCGTGCTGATAATTGTCTTTCCAAACGACATACTCCATATCGGCGTTGAGGAAGAGGGCACTCAGGGCAGCTACAGTGGCTGACGGAGTTAGGTGAATAATCATGGAGCGTCGGGGAACATTTTGTTTGATATGTTCTGCCACTTGAGGTGTTTGTTCAGTATATCAAGCATCTTTAAAGTTAAAAATATACCATTTGTAGTGTGTACTATGTGGCTTGTGTGATTAAAATGTAGCAGGTTTGGAATTGGATATGTTGATATCTCGGTCCAAAAGCTACTGATCATTATATACATGCGCATGCCATGTAGTTGAAAAATCCTTCGGATGATAAGGGTTTCTATATGAGCATGCCTTGTAGTTGAAAATGCCTTTTGAGGCTAATGGTTTCAATGAATTAAGTTACCGTATGCATGAAATGGCATATGATAGATGGTCATAGTGATATACTTAATCACATAATGATAAACACTACATTGTTTATTTGATTGATTAGTTTCACAAAAACTGAAATGTACACGATGTTTCAGAAAGTGAACCAAGTCGTATAGATCCGATCATAACAGTGGTTAGAAGTTCTACTCTAATCGACTAGATCAATTGAAAAGCCTTGGAGAAAAAGTTTCTTCAGATGAGGCTAGTGAGCTTTCTATTGCTAATGCAGCTGTCACAATGAAATGTGGCGTAGATGCTCATTGTTATGATAATGTGATTTTGGATAGATATGAAGATGAACTGATGAAGTTCAAAAAGAGTTGTGGCATGAGTGCACAATATCTTGATAATAATGTACGTGAAATAAATCCATAGGAAGCTATGGAATTTGAATTTCCCGTCAACAAAGTTTGAAACAATTATTTTGTGACTAGTGAGCAAAAATTTTGTTACTTAACTTGGTTCGCTTGAGAGCAGGGTACAAGTTGGGAACTTAATGAAATGGAAAGAGTTGACATGAAGAGGAATACAGATATCTAATTAATGCTTTTAAGCATAATATGTTGAGATGAGCCATAAAACTTAAGAGTCACATTTCAAAGTGGCATTTCTTTGGCGTTGATGACCATAATGAATGTGGTGGTCTTGGTATGTTAGCTAGCTACATCTGATTATGTTTCTAGCAATGATGAAATTTCTCATCGTAAGATAGTATTGAATTTGAATAATACTTTCAAATGTGGGGGCATGGATACATGATCATTATATTGATTTTTGATAAGCATATCAAAATCAATGGATGTGACACAAGTATGTGTAAGATCACACTATTGACTGCATGTGAAATATGGATTAAGACTTGCAAATGTGATTTGCGAATATGAAGAATCTTGTATCATGTCGATCACATCATGTTGATTATAAGTTGTAAACGAAACATATCTAAGAAGATATGAAAGTTATCTCAAGAGTGAAAGATAGAAAGTGATTAGTGTTTCGAGGTACTTGAGGTACGGGAAAAAAAGGTGTACTTTTAAGTGATACAAGAAATTCATGACTGCAGCATGAATTGTCTATCTGAAACCCACTTGTGGTAAGAGTCTTCACCCTGAGAGATAATGGTGTGTCCAAAATCCTCTAGACTGACTATGTCAAGTCAACAGTCTTTTGAGAATGAGTTTGAAAATGTCTAGACAGTAGCTGTATGAGGATGGACAAGTCATGTGCTGAAAATTGATATATATTGAGATAATCAATTCATGATTGTTTACAACATAAATATTGATGGATGAATTGATGGTAAGTCTAGACAAATATGTCAATGACACAATATCATCATACAACTTCTCTTTGGAGTCATTTATATTGACTATGTAAGGTTCAGTGATATTAAAACGGATCCGTTAACTTGAGTGTTAAAATAGAACCTTTGTAGAGAAGTTAAAGGAATGAGCTCGATCGAAAGCCCTTTAGAAATAAAGTCGAGGCAACGGAAAACCCAACCATGATGACTGGAGATCCCAAGAACTTGGTTCAATGGGACAACCTAATTGCTAAGACGGAGTGTGGTCACTGTGGGGGTTTTACCCCCTAGCTCATTCCTATTTAAACAGTGACTCCCGTACGAGGTTAAGCTTAAAGCTTTTAATGATTCTAGTAGTTTGGATAAAGGAAATTCTGAACGGGTAATGCGGGATTACCTAAATAGAGAATCACCTATGTTGGAGAGAAGTGTGGCCGCTTCAGAGGAGAACTATGTGGGCTTAGTTCTTTAGCAACTCTCGCAGAACCAGGAAGGGGTTTCAGGGCCGTAATGAACCCAACCATGAGAAATGAAAGGCTGTCAGGAATATATCTATGGAAGTTATGTACTTCATTTACACAATAAGACGAACAGTTCAAGGACATCGCGTCTACTGAATAGTCAGTAAAGAATGCATTTCTTTCCAAGGGAAGGTTCAAAGGCGTTGCCCACCTATCCTTTGCAGATATAAACCGTAGAAACTATCACCATGTTGAGTCGAGTCTTATGTTTAAAACTCCATTTTCTTTATGTGGGGGATTGTTGGAAAATGTTTAAAGAAAATGTTTTAATTAAAATATTTATTGGTAATCATCATGATGGTTTTAAATAGATTTTATGTCATGAGTGGTTACCAATTATATTTTTATATATAAGGAGGATGACTCCTACTATTTTGAAATATAGAAAAGAAAACTATGAAAACCTCAATCCTCCCTACATGTTTTGTAGTCATGTTTTGTGTTGGTGATAGTGGAAGACAGTTTTCATTCGCCTTCTTCACACCGGGTGCACGTGAGTGAAGGTTTGACTGTTGTATCCTGGGAGACAAATTGCCTAGAGGAAACCCAGCACCGAGTGGGAGGGCAATATTGTTTTAAGGAAAGCGCCGAGCGTGCCTCAGTCACTTACGGTTTTGTGTTTCAAACCTTGTTCTTTATTTTTACCAATTTCCTTTCTAATTATATTGTTCAGTAATTTCATTACCTGCATATTTCATGTCTACTTTTGTATAATTATTCTAACATGTCAATCGGAGAAAACTAATATTTAGAGACGAATAAAAATCTCACATGTAAAAATATCTTTAAAATCATCAACTGACAAGAGAACCCACTTAAAATGCAATGGATATTCTTGAAAATCACAATTAGAGAAGAGGACCAAAATCAAAATCAGGCACTGCTCTTGGAGTCAAAATATTTCATATTTAGATTAGTAATAAAATTAGATTTTAAAATAATAGTATAATCATATTTAACTAGTGATATTATTTTAAATAGATGATTTCCACTTATATTGTGTGTTGTTATTTTATTCCTTAACCAAATAATTGTTTGCGAGTGAGTTCGTTCTTCTTGTGGCGAGTTGTTTGGTTTCCAGATAAAAAAATGTTGTGAGTTTTACGTTTTGGAATAGTATTAATAGGGATTCCAAAAGATAAACTCAGCGGAAAATTTGTTACTGAATGGTGATTAGGGCTCAAGGCCACAACAAGATGAATTTTCCACGAATTCTCTCTTAAAGGAAAAGAAATTTTGTAGGAACTTAGGAAAACTCGATAAACTACTTATTCTAAAATAGATTTAAACTACTCGATACTTGGTCAAAAGACTTGAGACAAAAGGATATGATTTCATAAGAAATTTGTTGATAATTTGATGATGAAATTTGTGGCTTCCCAAAAGCTCTTACATTGATAATTTTGGTAACTCATGCTTATTTAATGCCGGTCACGTGCTCTTTTACCCCTCTTGATAGCTTCCTTTTGAATATCTTTGACCTCCTAGAAGCTAGGGGATTCTGAATACATCATATTTGAGTCGTGATACACTTTTGTAGCGACGAGTCAGGCTTTGTTCAAGGCTGACATTGATGGAAGTGTTGCTGCCTTTTGCTCCCCAATAACTTGTCCTGTGTGCTGCATGTTTTCAGCAGGTTGCTCGGCAGTCTTAGCTGGCTTAAAGTTGATGTACGCGACCTCTTTAGGATGCTGGATGGATCCTCTAAACCCTTGCAAGGCTGCCGAACTCCAGGAATGGGCAACTCATTTTGAGTTCGATTGTCTCGGTAATGGTTGAATCTTGCAATGACTTTCGTGCTTTTGGTCCATCTTTGGATGATGAGATGACCTTTTTGGGAGTGTCTATGGCCATTTGGCGAAGGTTTGCATCCGAGAACGCATCAGGCCCGCCCCCAAAGAACAAGCTTGTCCTCAAGGTCGATGTTCGATGGTCCCCTTGTGGATTTGATAGCAGCACTTTGTCTTTCTTGAGCTGTTGAACTTGGTTGACTCCCCTGAATTGTGGTCTATGGGTTAGGTCCTTTCTTGGCGTATGGGAGTGAAAAGCTCCTCTTGCATTCGCCTCTTGTTGGAAGAATGGGTACTCTCCATGGTTATGATCTTTTTGATCGGTTAAGCGTGAGTATTATGCTCTTAGAGTGTCATCAAAAGGGTCAGCATTTGGAACAAAAAGAAAAATAGGGAATACCTGATCCTTTACCCTCTATCTCTGGTTGACTAGTGCTTTTCGGTGGATGACTTATTTCATCAACCCGTTCTTCCTCGTTTTCCATGGGCAGCGATATGTCCTCCTTTGCCTCCTGAACTATTGCTTGGGATCCTTTGCTTGGACAAGGGCAGCGGCTTGGATTGGTTCTGAAGCTTGGTTTGCATTCCTTTTGATGATGATGATGATGTCCTCAAGTCGGTCTAACGTTTTGAGGATGTCGACAAAGTGGTTGTCCCATCTTGGCCATGTGGTTGTCCCACTTTGCCTCAAAGGAATCGTAATGACTCTGATACCAATTTGATTAGGACTCATAGGATAAACTCAACAGTAGCTTTGTGAGGGCTCAACGCCAGAACAAGATGACTTTCTCACGAATTCTCCCTTAAAGAGAAATGAATTCTGCAGGAACTTAGAGAAAACTTGATAAAATGGACCTACACTACTCGATACTTAGTGAAAAGACCTGAGATAAAATGTTACGACTTCATAAGAGGTTTTTTGATAATTTGATGATGAGAATGACAGAGAATGAGCTTCTTATAGTGCTGGCTGTGGCTTCCTAACAACTTTTTGCATTGAAGGTTTTGCTAAGTATCGTGCATTTAATGCCGGATCAATTACTCTTTTACCCCTCTTGATGGCCTCCTTGACTTTGACCTTCTTGAAGCTAGGAGATTATGGATTTATCTTAATTGAGTCTTGACACACTTTTGGAGCAGCTTTCTAACATTGTTAAAGGCCGGAATTGATGGAAGTGTTGCTGCCTAATAACTTGCCATGTGTGCTGCCTGTTTCCAGCAGGCTGATGGGCACTCTTAGCTGGATTAAAGTTGTTGTGCACCACCTTCTTAGGATGATGGATGGGTCCTTTAAACCCCGTGCAAGGCTGCTGAACTCCGGAATGAGCAGCTCCTTCTTTTGACCTCAACTGTCTCGATAGTGGCTGACTCTTGTGTGCGCTAACTTTCGTGATTTTGAATCATCTTTGTGTAATGATATGGCCTTGTTGGAAGTACCTTTAGCCAATTGGTGAAGGTCAGCGTCCGATGACGGATCAAGTATATGATAATAGAAGGAGAATATAATTGAAAAGGAAAGAATAGGAAAAGAAAAAGATTACAGGGTTCAAATCATATTCTTCATATCTCCATAATCTATTTAATAAACCCTATTTATATTAGAATGACTAATGCGATACATTCATACATTCTATTTACTCACTACTACAAAAAAGTCCTTTAACATCCTTTATTTTAACCTTTAACAATGATTAGCAAAACGGTATTGTATTGACTATTGTCGTAAGTCATAAACATATAACGACGATTTTTTCAAAATATGCATTATTATATATACACATTTTAATAGTACTTATTTGTCAAAAGGTATACACAAAATTTTAGGAGGGTTAGGTTAAAAAATAAGTGCTGTTAAATGTTAATTTTTAAAGCGTTTATATATGGGCGTTGTTAAATAAATTCCCGCTTAAACAACGCCTAATTATAAAAAAGTTGTCGAAAATTAAATATTTTAGTCTTATATTTTCACATTTAACATTTTTATATATGCGCTGTTGATTGGCTATTACCACATTGTTTTTTTGTTAATTAGGCGTTGTTATATGGATATTGTTTTTTACTTACTTAATTATTAAATACGATTATTTTTGTAAACATCAAATTAAAAATAACATGTTGAAGAATTTTTTTACCAAATTACAATCAAGCATGTTTAAAAGTAAATTTAAAAGTGTTTACAAGAATATTTTCAAACAACTCATAAAACAACATGGTGTTGGTGTTCGTCATTGGTTGACTCATGTTTGTGTTTGCCATATATCGATTAACTTTTCCGCCGTCTTTTAAGCATGCGAAACTCATAATAATAAGTCATATACTCCATCCGTTCCATTATTAATGACTCATTTGGGTTCGGACACGGAACTTAATAAATGCTAAGACAATGTGAATGAAGTGGATGTTTGTGAAAGGAGGAAAGATACAAAAGTGATTTGATAAATAATAAAGATGAAAGAGATAACATGAGGGTAATAAATGAAGAGAGAAGAGAATTGTGTGCTAATAAGTTAAAAGAGATATGCCCATTTATGTAAAGATTTGGAAACATGAAGATAATACAACAACACTTATTATAAGATGGTGATACGACATCAACATTTTGAGAAGGTCCCAGAGATTATGGTTATCTCAAAAGAGTTACATTGAGAAGGTTGTGGATATGTATGATGTGAGTGTGTCAAAGCCGGTGACTACACCTTTGGCGAGTCACTTTAAGCTGTCATTAGCGCAGTGTCTGAAAACTGATGAAGAAGTACTGGATATGGAGCAAGTTCATTATGCAAGTGCAGTTGGATGTCTGATGTATGACATGGTCTGTACTAGACCTGATCTAGCGCAAACTGTCAACAAGTACATGTCTACTCTCGGAAGAGTTCACTAGAATGCAATAAAGTCGATTCTGAAGTGTTTGAAGGGAGCGGTGATCGTGAGCTCATGTTTGGTGGTTAGAAGAATAAGACTTCAGTGGTTGGATATGTTGATTTAGACTACGCTGGGGATCTAGACAATTGAAAATCTACTACAGGGTATGTATTTACTCTTGCAGTATCACCTATTTATTGGAGATCTTTGCTAAAGCCTGTTGTTGCATTATCTACCACGGATGTTGAGTATGTGGCAATGGGAGAGGTAGGCAAGGAGGCATTGTGGATTAAGGGGCTAATGGATGAAATGCATATTCAACAAGGTGGAGTTGAGCTAACTTGTAGTTGCAAGAAAGATCTTGTTAGAGAAGGTGCACACTTCAGAGAACCCCGTTGATATGTTGACAAAGCCAGTTACATCGGATAAGTTCAAGCTTTGTTGCGTTGACTTAATCCAAATCTTCTCTTGTTAGATGCAAAGGTACCCAAGCTGTGAAGGAAGTATTGAAAGTCGCATAGAATATTGTGTCAAGGTGGAGATTGTTATTAGTGACGCAAAATTCAAGGTAACTTTCGGGCTTCCTATGATGATGCTTGGATGTTCAGTATAACAATCAGTTGTTATGTCGGTTTTACAATATGTATACTAGATTAGGGTTTTGAGTTTCATGTAACATAAATGCACATTAAATAAGAAAACCCTAAGAGGTGCTTTACTCTAATCTTCTTGTTCTTCGGCACAACAACATTCTTTGTGATCAGAGATATTTTTCATAAGAGATATAAGTTCCTACAAGCACACGCGTAGAGTAAACATAGTAGAAGTTTGCTACTAAATTCTGAGTTGTTGTTGAGATAGATAATGATATAAGTTGAGCTCTGCCCTTTTCGAGAACAAAGTTATTGATCAGTTATGAGCGAAGTTATTGCAAGCATACTGCACATAGAGGTGTTCGGAGAAGAGCTTGCCCGCAGAGTCCGTGTGAATGTTGTCGTAATACAGCCTGTGAAAACAACTGCATTGAGGTGCATTGTGCTTGTCGTTCACATGAAGAAGAAGAGATCAGTGGAGTTCTGATCTGGTGGATAATTGGTTGGAGGTCATTGCTTGTGGAGAAGGGTTTCATACATCAATCACTTGAGTTCTGAGTAGTAGCAGTTTAACGAATGGCAGGGTCGTGTATCACGTAAGTCTATTGTACTTAAACTTGATTATAGTGAATTGTTTCGATCGGGTTTGGAGTAAGCCCCCAGACTAACCCTTAAAGGAGCCGAACAAGGTTACCAAGATTGTGTGTCGTTTATTTTCTGCATATACATTAATATTATAATCTGAATAGTATTTGCTTAAGCTAACCAATAACATATTTCATTTAAGGATTTGTGACAGACCGAATAGCTTAATTTTGAGTACATATCGTGCGTATCGTCTCACGTGCAGGTCTAACTGGAAGTATCGGAAGTCAATGCCTATTGAACTCTCAAATCGTAACATGTGGCAGAAAAAGATTTAGATGGGCAACACGCTAAGGGGTATTTTGATTATGTCATAATATTTACTAAAATACCCCTGGATGGTGGTGTGTAAGAGGGTAAAGAGTAAATAATTTTTTGTCATTATCGCGTACCGCGTAAGTCTATTGTACTTAAACTTGATAATAGTGAATTGTTTCCACCGGGTTTGGAGTAAGCCCCATTACTAACCCTTAAAGGAGCCGAACAGGGTTACCAAGATTGTGTGTCGTTTATCTTTCTGCATATACATTAATCTTCTAATCTGAAACAGTATATGCTTAAGCTAACCTATAACAGATTTCGTTTAAGGATTTGTGACAGACCGAATAGCTAAATTTCAGAGTATATGTCTTGCGTATCGTCTCACTTGCAGGTCTAGCTGGGAGTATCAGATGTTAGGCCTTGGAGTTTACACCCGAAAACTCGAACTCCACTCGCAAACCCGAAATTTTTTACAGGTTCGGGGCGGGTTGTAAACAAAAAATATTATTTTTATTTTACCCAAACTCGAATTATACATTGCGGACTGGGTACGGGTTTAATATAATTTTTTTAATCAAACCCGCAAACCCGCATTATACCTATTGGGTTAAGTTCTATGAGGACATTAAATATCTGTAAGACGGAGGACAAAATCTCAACCGTTGATTTGATTAATCTGACGGTTGAGATTAAAGTTGGTTTTTATTAAAGTTGGCGGTTGGATTTGTGAAAAACACGGGGAGGTTGGAGTTGGAGGTTTTTTTATTTTAAATCTCATCTGTTGGATGATTAGAAATCAACGGTTGAGATCATGTCTTACGGTTTCACAAATGATTTATTGTACACCTTGATCTTTATCCATACCTATTAATATTTATATTTATAATAATATTTGATACACGCGTCATGTTTATTTTTTGCTCAAATTGTTATTTTTTATTAAGTCAAAGACTAAGGAGTTGGGTCTAATTGTATGACTTTATTTATTTGGAAGGGATTGGTGCATAGCAAGAGTTTGCAACATAACTCTCACTGACAATCGGAACATAATTATGTTAGAAGCCTACATGTATGATAGCTTTAATCATTGATGTGTAATGTAATTCTTTGAAAAATATGCAATTCAAAAGATGTAATGAACAACAACAAAAATATATTGATAAATTAGGTACATCTTTAGATCCATTTTTTATTTATATATAATATTTAGTTTGAAGTAGATGGCCATTTAATTTTAAAGGATTTGGTAAACCCGAAAGAACCCGAACCCGTACTCGAAATATGCGGGTCGGGTTTAAATCGGTTTCGACATTAATTTCTATAAACCCGAACCCAAATTTTTACTACGCGGGTTGGGTACGAGTTTAACTTTTTTTATTCAAAATCCGAAAAGTCCTAGGCCTATCGGAAGTTGATGCACATCGAACTCCCAGATCGTAACATGTGGCAGAAGAAGGTTTAGATGGGCAACACACCAAGGGGTATTTTGATACCCTTGGGTGGTGGTTTGTAAGAGGGTAAAGAGTAAAGAATTTTTTATCATTATCACGTACCGCGTAAGTCTGTTGTACTTAACCTTGATAATAGTTAATTGTTTCCACCGGGTTTGGAGTAAGCCCCCAGACTAACCCTTATAGGAGCCGAACAGGGTTACCAAGATTGTGAGTCGTTTATCTTTCTGCATATACATTAATCTTCTAATCTGAAACAGTATCTGCTTAAGCTAACCTATAATAGATATCGTTTAAGGATTTGTGACAGACCAGATAGCTTAATTTCAGAGTATATATCGTGCGTATCATCTCACTTGCATGTCTAGCTGGGAGTATTGGAAGTTGGTGCATATTGAACTCTTAGATCGTAACATGTGGCAGAAGAATTTTAGATAGGTAACACGCCAAGAGGTATTTGATAATTTCATTATATTTACTAAAACTATCCCTGGGTGGTGGTGTGTACGAGGGTAAAGAGTAAAGAATTTTTTGTCATTACTGTACTGACGGGCGGTGCATTTAGGATTCTCCTTGATTCATTTGAAACTTAATATTTTGATAAATACCAACTAAATCATTTTCAACACTGGCACTGCTTAGTACACCAAAATTAAGTGTGTGCAGAGCAATAAAAAGACAATTGCACTTGGATGATAGGTAGACCCGGCAAAAATATCCGTTACCCATTACCCGCCCTATACTCGCCTGTTAAAATATCCGCCCATACCCGCCCATTTAGATTAACGGGTTTACAATACCCATTACCCATTATCACCCATTTAGTATAGGGTAACCCATTACCCATTTAACCCCATTAACACTTCTTATTCATTTACACACATAACACTCATTATCCATCCAATTATTTTAAGTTTTATAAATAAATATATAATTGATGAATCATATTATAAATTATTATTTATAGTTTATTGATTTGCTCATATCTCACGTTTTTATTAACATATCTATTTTTTCTAATTCGATTACATTTTAATTTAACATACATATTCTCACGACATGCTCAACTATTTAGAATAGAGGTGTCAAAATGGGTAGATGGGCGGGCGACGGGCGGGTTTTAAATGGGTAGTGGGTAAATGGGTGCTTTACCCATCTTACCATTTAGCTAATGGATTTAAATGGGCGGGTGTTAACGGGTAATGGATTACCCGTTTATCCGTTAATATCCATTTGCCCATATATAGTTACCCGTTTAAGCACATTTATCCATTGAACATATATGTCCTTTGCATGATAGTTAAAATAGTTAGTTCACCCCGCTTACTCCAAGTCTCCAACTATATTCGTTTATTTTTATTTTTATTTATATTTATTTTGAATTTTCATTTCAATTTATTTAAAAATAGAATTGAGAAATTTTAAAAATAGTAAATAAAGTTAAGCGTGCTATATTTGATAACTTAATTTCATGAGTAGATAAATAATGTTCTAAATAGTGAGCATGTCGTGAGAATATATATGTTAAATTAAAATGTAATCGAATTAGAAAAATAGATATGTTAATCAAAACGTGAGATATGAGCAAATCAATAAACTATAAATAATAATTTATAGGGTAAATTCAGAAAACCACCCGTATAATACCCATAATTACAGAAAACCACCCGTCGAAAACGAATTTACAATAAACCACCCGCATAAAATACTCCGTTAACAATTTACCACCTCAACACTGTACAGTTAAAAAAAACGTCAAACGCGTGACTACACTGCCCTTTATTTAATTTTAATGTTTTATTTTGTACAGAATCCCTTCTTCATAGACAGAAGTCGGCAAAGAAAGTGAAATCTCCATTCAGTCATCGACAGCGGTGAAGGATTCGTGCTCAGCCTGGGGATATAAAGAGTAAGGATTAGATTGTCGAATTAGGGTTCGGGTAACAATCAGTGTTTCGATTTTGAGGTGTTGGTGTGATGAATGTCAGATCTCGATTTAGGGTTAGTTATTAATCCGTTGTTGTTTGCGGCAGATCTCGATTTATAATTCTGAATTCATTTCTTTGGCTCCACAATTCGATATAAGTAAACTATTCAGTAACGATTTTGATCATTGATGTTGTATTTTCGATTTGAGGTATTTTGCATATTAATTTTTGATTGTTTAGTTTGTTTTGAACACTTGCAGATCCAAGAATGTCAACTTCCAGTTATGTGACGGTCAATTCGGAGATCAAGAAATGTTACTGCGGTTTTAGTGTTAAAGAAGCTGTTGCGCGCACGGAAAAGAACTATGGCAGGAGGTTTTATGGGTGTTGTATGTATGCAGCAGAAAATAAGGGTTGTAATTTTTTTATGTGGAAAGACGAACCATTTAGCGAAAGAGCAATATTGGTGATCAACCGATTGGTGAAGGATAAGAAGAATTTAGAAGTGAAGATTGCTGAATTGCGATCCACGAGTATAAAGCAAGAAACAATTGGAGTGAAAACTATAGTATGGTTGTCAGCCTTGTTTTTGTTGATTAATGTGTTTATACTGAAGCTTGTTTTGTGATATCATGACTTTTCTTGATTCGGTAAAACTCATGTATCATGGCTAGTGATGGTTGTGAAATGCATTTAGTTATCATGTTCTGGTTAAGAGTTTTCAATCAAAATAGTTTTTAGTGAACATTAGCAGGAATGTGTGACCTCAAACATGATTTTGACACAAAACAGGGAACATGTTTATAATCTGCTACATTTGAGACAGGACCAAATTGTTTTCTGCTTACAAGCACCAAAAAGCAAGTTAAACACATTGTTCAAAGTAGCAACCTGAGGACAAAAGTGTTGCAAACACACAGACCAAATTCAAAAACATTTCGACAACAATACATAAGTTGTTTTGTTCAAATGTTGCAGCTAACAGATTAATCCTTCTTGATTCTTTTCCTTGGAGAACGTCTCATTATGGCATATGAATGACCACTGGATGTCTTAGATTTAGTTGTCCGTAGGTTGTTAGCATCACTTCCATTCAAACTCTCCTTTAAAAAGAAATAGATAGAAAGTCAGGCCAAGGAAAACATGTTCCAACACCATTAACAATCTTCATCAGACTTTGATCATTCTCGATTTTTTCCAACCCACTGTCTATCGTTTTCCCAGATGGTAAGTACCATAACTCAGTAATATTTGACAAACCAACCTTTTCTTTAAACAAATCCTCTAATACAACCTTCGATATCAGATCAGGATCAACGTCTTTAAGATGCTTTGTCTTACCCTTACTGTACTTTAATATTCCCCCCTTACACATATAAAATCTACCCCCATAAACAACTCTGAAATGGACCACAGAATCTGAAACACAATGCATTATTAACTGTCTAACAACAAACTTCAACTAAAAGCCACACATCGAAACCAGTAACACACATAAACTCCTAACTTTAAAACATTTATACCCCACAGAGTACACTACCATGTTAAACATCTGCAACATCTTTACAGCACATCATCTTTACAGTATTCAAATACAGAAAACCTATGCCACTATTCACATATGACAAAACAGGTCATCTTAATTCACAAACCACACAAGCACCATAATTAATTCAACACAACCCTGAAATCGAAATACCAGTTTAACTAATCAAAACCCTAAACCCGAAATCAGTCGTCGAAGGAAATTAAATTCACATACCTGACATCTTCAAATCGTCCTCCAACCCTAGCCACTGGAAAGCTCGTCACTGGAATTTACCCAAAACGCCGATTGACTAATTGAAGCAAATCGTTGCTGAGATTTAGCGAAGATGGATTGTTTGGGTGACAGAGTGAGCGAGGTCGGGAGAGAACGAAATTGAAAAACTCAGTCGATTTAGGGATTTTACTTTCTTTTCATTTCTTTTTTAGTTTAAATTTTTATTCTTTAACGCGTTACAACAGCGCGTGTAAATCAATCGTTAACTGTACAGTGTTGAGGTGGTAAATTGTTAACGGAGTATTTTATGCGGGTGGTTTATTGTAAATTCGTTTTCGACGGGTGGTTTTCTGTAATTATGGGTATTATACGGGTGGTTTTCTGGAATTTACCCTAATTTATAATATGATTCATCAATTATATATTTATTTATAAAACTTAAAAAATTGGATGGATAATGAGTGTTATGTGTGTAAATGAATAAGAAGTGTTAATGAGTGTTAAATGGGTAATGGGTTACCCTATACTAAATGGGTGATAAGGGGTAAGGGGTATTGTAAACCTGTTAAGCTAAATGGGCGGGTATGGGCGGATATTTTAACGGGCGGGTATAGGGCGGGTAATGGATAACGGATATTTTTGCCGGGTCTTTTTAGAACATTATTTATCTACTCATGAAATTAAGTTATCAAATATAGCACGCTTAACTTTATTTACTATTTTTAAAATTTCTCAATTCTATTTTTAAATAAAATGAAATGAAAATTCAAAATAAATAATAATAAAAATAAAAATAAACGAATATAGTTGGAGACTTGGAGTAAGCGGTGTGAACTAACTATTTTAACTATCATGCAAAGGACATATATGTTCAATGGATAAATGTGCTTAAACGGGTAAACTATATATGGGCAAATGGATATTAACGGATAAACGGGTAATCCATTACCCGTTAACACCCGCCCATTTAAATCCATTAGCTAAATGGGTAAGATGGGTAAAACACCCATTTACCCGCTACCCATTTAAAACCCGCCCGTCGCCCGCCATCTACCCATTTTGACACCTCTAATGATAGCACGGTACATGGATGATCAGTGTGTATCATTACTCTTTTCCAGTAGGGGTGTAAACAGGCTGCTGATAATCAATAAAACTATAAATGAAAATGAGACCTGTAGGCTGAATCACATTAGTTTGCATTCATTATCAAAAGAATCATATCAGTTTATGTATTAATATCAACTTGCAGATTATGCCCTTAGACTTTAGATCATCAGCCTGGCAATATGCTTGCGCATTGTGAACGAATGTAAAAAAGACAACAAAAAACGGCCAGACTAATAGTGTTTAACAATGACGCCGATTTTGGATTGCAATTCATAAGTCAACTATGCATTCAAGTTCCGGCGTCAATGAAAAATATATGATAATAAATACAAAAAACTCAGAAGTAAGAATGTCTCAATCCTAGTGATCCAAGGTCAACATGGTACCATCCCAATCAAAGAGTCAGAATTTACGCCATATTAATTGATCACTCTGACGAACAGACAACTTTTTGACATAGCATAGGCCACAAAATCTTGGAACATAAAAATAAACCCTAAAAATAAAAATATAATCGTTAAAAAGGGAATAAAATGGTTGCGGAGAAGGGTTCGGATCAGGTGTTGCGTACATTACATACAACAGATTGGAAACTACGTAGTTTAATTTAATTGTTTATAAAACTAGGTGGCTTTACTAAAATCCAAATTAAAAATTATTGAGCCTTTTTCTAAAAGGACATAATTTTATACATGAACTATATAGTTTCATACTTAAACTATGTATTTTGGATGACCGAGTGGGGAACGAGAGAACAGTAACCTCTCGCCGGTCATTGACTTTGACTTTAAGATGAATTTGGAGATATAACAAATGGGCCCACATGCTCCAGCTACAGTTAAGCTACATATCCATTTTATTTTCAAAAAATTTGTTTCTATATTCTTCTGTTACTTTTAGCAAAGTGAATGATTTCTTCTGATACTTCAAAAATGTAATTTTAAAATAAAAATTGAAAATATGAAGTCTTGGATATAAGAGACGGGGTTGGTGCACCGAAACATGAATTGACTGTCGACATATCGAGGATCATCAGTCCATTTTTTTTTTGATACAAAAAGACTGGATGCAATAGTCAAGAGGACTTAAAACTTGACATCACAGACGATAAGAGAAGAGGACAGCTTGTCAAGTTGCTCCATAGAATTGAATCCTGCAATGACTGTTTTGCAAGAAAATCAGCACACACATTCGCCTCACGAAATATAGCCGAAACTATCCAGTCCTTATTTTGCTTAAGAGCTGACTGAATTTCTTCCATCCAAGCACGATCTAGAGCAGAAACCATAGGATAAAAAGAAACAGCAGCATAGACATTCATAGAATCTGTTTCAAATATAACATTCTTTAACTTCATTTGTCGTGCGACTCGAAATCCTAACAAAAGAGCCCGACCTTCGGCAGAAAAAACATTATTAACATCACCAATAGGGAGCATATTTACAGCCAAAATTACTCCATTGTCATCACGAATCACACAACTTAAACCAGCTCGTAAACTATCCTTCGACCAAGCCGCATCCACATTAACTTTGAACACATTCTTTGGAGGATGACACCATTCAAGAGATGAAGCTTGATCTGAATGCAAAAACAAAGACATTGAGGTTTGTTTAGCATAAAAAGCATATAGGTTACAAACTTTATAAGCAGCATATTGCACATCCAAGCAGGAATCACCATGTAAAACCTTATTCCGATTAAACCAAATGAACCATAAAGTAATCAAACATTTGCAAAACCGGTCCACTGGTAACTGCTGGAACCAAGCATATAATAAATCAGCAGGACATTGAAACACTTGATGAAGCAACCTTTCAGGAAAACCTAGTTTATTCCATAGAGATTTCGACCACCAGCATTGCACAAATAAATGGTCAAAAGACTCCATCTTAAAACCACAAATGCAACATCCTGAATTCTTAACATGACATTTAATAAACAAGGTTTTCCCTAGCGGCAAACCATCATGAAAAAACCGCCAGCCAATTTTTTTTATTTTTGCAGGAAGATTCAGTTTCCAAAATTGTGTCCAGAAACTTTTCATGTGATTCACTGTGGATGAGGAAGGCATTCTTAAACTCAAATCATTCATGCTACCTCTTAAAAAATCATAAGCTGATTTCACAGTGCCTATGAGAAATACTTTTTGATTTCACAACTATGAGAAACATTTAATGCCTCAGAGCAAAATCGTTTTAGCTCATCAGAACAATTTTTACTTGTAATCAAAATTGATTTTTGGAAATTAACCTTTTGCCCTGACAGTAGCTCATATCTCAGTAATGCAGCTTTTATCTGACTGATTGCACTTTCATCCAGCTTGAAGAATAAAACACTGTCATCCGCAAAAAAAAGATGAGATATCAGAGGAGCATTTCTACATATCTTGATCCCTGTTAACAGTTTTTGGGAAACGAGAGACTTAATTTTGTAACTCGTCCATTCAGCACAAAGAATAAATAAATAAGGAGATAATGGGTCTCCTTGCCTCAAGCCTCTCTTCAGATAAATAGTATCTGAATTGAGACCATTTATCCGAACATTATAAGAAACTGAAGCAACTAAAGTCATTACTTTGTGCACCCAAATAACAGGAAATCCAAATTTCAACAGCATTTGTTCCAAAAATTTCCACTCCATCCGGTCATACGCTTTAGACATGTCTAATTTCAAATATGCCCACACAGATTTTTGTTTAGAAATGTTCTTAACATAATGAGCTACTTCATGCGCAATCATGAAATTATCTGTAATAGACCGACCTTTAACAAAAGCAGTTTGTTCTTGAGAAACTAAACTAGGAAGAATACCTTGCAAACGATTCACTAGCACTTTTGAAACCACTTTCGCCAGAACACCACAAAGACTTATGGGACGAAAATCCTGCATTGATTGAGCATTTTTAATCTTAGGAATAAGAGTAATAATAGTTTTATTATGCCTATCATCCCATATACCCTTATTCAAAAAATCTAATGCAGTAGACACAAAGTGTGGACCAACAACATCCCAAAATTTTTGGAAAAACAGAGGCGAAAAACCATCCAAACCTGGCGCTTTGTGAGGATGCAACTGAAACAAGGCCGTTTTAACCTCAACTTCTGAAAAATCTGCATTAAGCATATCAATATCAGATGATGTCAAAAGGTTCGGAATAAATTCTAGCTCCCTATTCCAATCAACTTCGTTGGTCATTAGTGTAGAAGAAAACATATTCTTAAAATAATTCATGGCCGTATTCATCATAAACTCAGCATCTCCACTAAGATTACCATTGTCATCACGCATTTTACAAATAATATTCGACTTAAAACGAGCTGATGCTTTTGCATGAAAAAAAGACGTGTTACGGTCACCTTCCAATAACCATAAAACTCGCGACCGTTGCCTCCACATTATCTCTGATAAAAACTGAAAAGAGTAATCTTGTTTTATAATTGTTGTTTGTTTACAGTATATATACTAAGTAATAAATGTAAATTATTTATCTAATTTATCTCTAATACTCCCCCTCAAGTTGGCGCATGCGGATCAATGATGCCCAACTTGCCAAGAAGAACTTCGAATTGTAGTTTACCCAATGCTTTGGTAAATAAATCGGCAGGCTGGTTTGTAGTTGAGATATAACGAGTAATAATATTTCCAGACTGAACATTGTCACGCACCAAGTGACAATCAATCTCAATATGTTTGGTCCTTTCATGAAAAACAGGATTAGCAACAATATGCATAGCAGCCTGATTATCACAGTATAAATGCATGGGAGTCGAATGCTTTACACCTAGGGAGTTGAGTAAAGACTTGAGCCAAATTAACTCACAACATGTCGAAGCCATAGCACGATACTCCGCTTCAGCTGAAGAACGAGAAACAGTGACTTGTTTCTTTGTTTTCCAAGAGATGGGAGATTTGCCAAGAGTAATATAAAATCCCGTAATCGATCGTCGAGTCAAAGGACACGACGCCCAATCTGAATCACAATAAGCATGTAATTGTAGTGAACTATTGAAGAAAGAAGTAATCCTTGTCCAGGGCGACCCTTCAAATAGTGAAAATACGAATTGCAGCATGCCAATGGTCAATCTTAGGGGCTTGCATAAACTGAGCTAATATATGCACAGAATAAGACAATTCTGGCCTAGTAACTGTAAGATATATAAGGCGACCAATCAAACGACGATACTGCTCAGGACTGTCAAAATAAGCACTTCGGACAAAGCAAGTCGATGATGTTGTTCCATAGGTAGTGGAGAAGGTTTAGCAGCCAGAAGACCGGCCTCTGATAAAATATCAAGTGTGTACTTTCTCTGAGATATAAACAAACCAGAAGAGTTGCGAGCAATTTCTAATCCAAGAAAGTACTTTAATGTGCCTAGATCCTTCATGTAAAAACAAGAACCTAAATAGATCTTGAACTTAGAAATTGACAAAGGATCGTTTCCAGCAATAATGAGATCATCGACATAAACCAGAACATGTAAAACAATGTGATCCTTCAAATAAGAGAACAATGAGTAATCAGCATAACTTTGTTGAAAACCAAATGCACGAAGTGAAGCAGAAAGTTTAGCAAACTAATTGCGCGGAGCTTGTTTAAGTCCATAAAGAGACTTATGTAGACGACAAACATGTCCGCTTGGAACATGTGAAAGGCCAGGAGGAGGCTTCATATATACCTCCTCATCAAGATCACCATGCAGAAAAGCGTTGTGAACATCCATTTGGTGCAACTCCCACCCACGAATAGCAGCAACTGAGAGAAAAACGCAAACCGAAGTCATCTTTGCAACCGGAGCAAAAGTCTCGTTATAGTCAACACCCTCTTTCTGACGATTTCCAAGAACAACAAGACGTGCTTTATGCCGCTCGATCGATCCGTTGGAGTTATACTTAATCCGATAAACCCATTTACAACCTATAGGAATCTTTCCAGCAGGCAGTGTAGAAATTGTCCATGTTTGATTTCGCTCAAGTGCGTTCAATTCAGATGTCATAGCATCTCGCCAGGATTTTGATTGAATTGCTTCAGAAAAAGTTGCGGGTTCTGTACCTGCAGTAACAGCAGCAAGAAAGTGTACATGTGAAGCTGAGAAAGCACCACAAGATACATAATCACATACGGGATAAGTGACATTGTTAGAGAATGGAGTCACTGCAGTCGAGGCGAGTAAAGGTTTAGAATTTGCAAGTTGAACTGTGTTACAAATATAGTCTTTTAAGCGAACGGATGATTGCTTGACTCGCATGCTTTGACGAGTGGAAGTAGTGCTGGGCTTAGAAGTAGTGGCTGCCTCATCATCAATTTGTAAAGAAGTATCAACTGGATCCAAAGAATGAGTCAAACTCCCCCTGTCATCAGGAGGGATCAACACATCATCATATATTGCTGGAGATTGGGATGGAATGATTAAAGAAGTAGATGTCACTGAAGGTGGCTGTGTGTGAAATGGAAAATGGTTTTCAAAGAAAACAACATCCCTGCTGATAAAAAACTCCTTGGTCTCAAGATCATAAACACGCCAACCACGCTTGCCAAGTGGATATCCAATAAAAATACATTTCCGACTTCGTGAAGCAAATTTATCATGAGAACGTGGATTCTGACTAGCAAAACAAAGACATCCGAAAACTCTAAATGATGTATAAGGCGGCACTTTCTTAAATAAAATTTCATAAGGAGTTTGATGTGAAAGCACGGGAGTTGGTGTGCAGTTGATTAAAAACGCAGCAGCTAGAACACACTCTGCCCAAAACTCAATAGGTAAGTGTGCTTGAAAACGCAAAGCACGAGCCACATTAAGTAAATGCCGATGTTTCCGTTCTACTCTGCCATTTTGCTGCGGTGTGCCTATACATGATGTCTCAAATAAAATGCCATGATCAGCGAAATACGGACGTAGTGGTAGAAACTCAGTTCCATTATCTGCGCGAACCCGTTTCACACATTGACCAAATTGTGTACGAGCAAATGCACAAAAATTCTGAAACACTAATGGAACCTCTGATTTTGCTCTTAATAAATGAATCCATACATATCGAGAATGATCATCAACAATAGTCAAAAAGAATCGAGCTCCACCAAATGAAGGAGTACTATAAGGACCCCAAACATCACAATGAACAAGATCGAACAAACTAGTAGCTTTATTCAAACTCTCAGGAAATGTCATTCTTGTTTGTTTTGCTTTAAAACATGAGTCACAAGGCTGAATTTGCTCTAAATTTTGTTTGTCCAAATCAAAAGCAGAAACAGAAGATAAAACTGATGAAGATGGATGACCAAGACGTCGATGCCACAAAGTTGCAGTACTGATTGAAGATTGAACGGAGAAAGCCGAAGCCATTGATTGTAGCGACTGCAGCCAGTATACCCCTCCATATTGTTTACCCACGCCAATCACCATCTTCGTTCTTATTTCCTGAATAACACACAACTGACTTGTGAGAAGAATCAGTAAGTTGAGATCATTCGTTAACTGAGCCATAGATAATAAATTGCAACTCAGATTAGGAACCAATAGAACGTGTGATAAGCAAATATTTCCTAAATGAATACGACCCTCTTTTGTAGACGAAGAAATACGTCCATCGGGAAGTTTGATAGAGATGGAGGGAGAATCAATGATATCATGTAGAAGATTTGAATTGCCTGTCATATGAAAAGAAGCACCTGTGTCTAAAATCCAAGTAGAAATCATACCAGAAGATTGTGATTCAGATTGCATTGCATTGTACATCTTCATAACAGCACTCCATTGTTCATCAGATAGACTTGGACCGAAGTCAGCCCGAGTTGATGGTGATAAAAGTTGAGAGGTTGAAGAAGATACTTGCGTAGCAAAGACAGCTCCTTGAGTAGGCAGTGAAGTTGTGATGTTTGGATTACGAGTGGTGCTGCTAGTTTTGTCACGAGCAGCATCACGAGATGCCCATCTTTTCTTCATCCAATCAGGGTAACCATTGAGTTTAAAACATTTAGTTTTGTCATGCCCCTTGTGACCACAGTGCTCACAAATAACAACATCCTCTGTTGGTGATGATGGACTATGTTTGCGGACTGCTAGTGCAAGTGTGTTTATGAAGAAGAGTCCGAGACGACATAACAGTTTTGAGACGCTCTTCTGAATGGCCAACGCATACACCCGGTTTAAAGACGGAAGAGGATCCATAGCCATTAAATTAGAACGAAGAGACCCAAAAGATACATCGTCAAGACCCATTAGGAATTGATGTACATATTCCTCTTCACGTTCTTGCATCCTGAGTGAATTAAGGTTGCATTCACACTTACCGCAAGAGCACTGATGAACTGGTACATATGTACACAATTCATCCCACAACTTTTTCAATTTATTATAATATGCAGCTACTGTCAATCCAGACTGGTTACAACGAGCAAGTTCGGAACGTAATTGGAGTTTACGAGGACCGTTTCCTACAGAAAAACGTTGACGAAGATCATCCCACAAGTCCTTCACATTATCAAAGTAAGTTACTGAGGGACGTACTGACAAGTCTATCGATTGAACAACCCAACCAACTAACATTGAATTAACCATATACCAATCATCAAGAGTAGGAGATGAAGTAGCTGCAGCATCCGGCTTGATGATTGTTCCATCAACAAAACCAAGTTTTCGCTTGGCACGTAAAGAATTACGCATAGCTATTATCCATTCATCATAATTATCACCCCGGAAGGTCACAGGACAAATCGAGAGGCCCGGATGATCAGATGGGTGTAAATAATACGGTGAAGAGAAGGTGATTGGAGTATCCTTCACAACTAGGTCTGACATGATAGAAGACGAACGACGTCAGGCGAGCTAACTGACGATGTAAAACAAAGAGTGTGATTAGAAGCCGGCGGCCACAATTAGGGTTACAGAAGGAATCGGATCGGTTTGTCTGATACCATGATAAAAACTAAAAAGAGTAATCTTGTTTCATAATTGTTGTTTGTTTACAGTATATATACTAAGTAATAAATGTAAATTATTTATCTAATTTATCTCTAATAACCAAGGTCTACAACATGCCCTCCTCCCCCACTTTGCTGTTCTTGTTTACGTTACGTGTCTTGATCTTTATCTGATTAGTTTGGTTACATTATTACAGTGTCTGGAAGTAGAGGAGAAGATGAGACTTGGGTCAACGCCACCGAGCTGCCACAACAAGTGTAACGAGTGTCACCCATGTTTCGCCATGCAAGTTCCCACATTGCCAACCCACGACAGAATCAAACCCACTTCCACGTTCACCACATCACTCATGGATCTGCCTGGTAACAGATATTCTCATTACAAACCGCTTGGTTGGAAATGCAGGTGCAACAGTCACTTCTACAATCCTTAGCATATTTTCATACGGAAGAACAAACACTTGCTCCATTTTGTGTCCATTATTTTCTCTCTTATTTTAGAGTATTCACCTCAAAAATCAAAATATAGGTAATTTTGATGATCTCAATTGGCTATCTATAACAAATGCAGTAAAAATAGGGTGTTTTTGCATCTTGTCGTTCGATAAATTTACTAAAACATCATAAAAATAAGAAAAAATGAGCAGAAAGAAGAAGGGTAAATAGACAGTGCAAAGCTCTTTAGCAAGATACAGACTTTTGTTCATATTCAGTAGTTATTTGGACCATGAAACACACTTAGTGTAGTGGGACTGATACCTTTCCTAATGTACGACGTATGAAGTGAATTGGGTTGCAAAGTGGTCTGTTTCACTACCATTTTCTTACTAGTCTGTTCTGTTTTCAATATAATGTCTTCTTCTTATCCTCCCGAAATTCACAGGACCCATCACCTTAACAAGATATGTCTATATACTACTCCCTCCGTTCCATAATTTATGTCCCATTTGATTCTTTGCACGGTTTTTAAAGAATGAAAAAAAAATAATTTAAAAAAATAGTTGTGTGGTAAGGAAAGAGAAAAAAGTGATTTGATAGATAATAAGTGGTGAAAAAGGAAGAGAGAGGAGAAATATATGGTGAAAAATTAAAGAAACATGTTCATTTATGGTAAGTTTTAGAAATAAAAAGATGATTTTGAGACACCTAAAAAGAAAATGAGACATTAATAATAGGACGGAGGGAGTAGTGAACTTGAGAGGAGACCAATATCGCATTGTACATGATATACGTCAGTCTCGTGAAAAATGAAAGTGAAGACTCTTCTCTCTTGTCCTCTGTTACGATAATTTAATACTTTGAATCGTAGAGTTGAAAATTCACATTTGCTGCTGGAGTCATGAGTGTGAAACATCATCAGCAGACTAGACAAGTATTTTACCCATATTATTGTTACGGTTTTCTAGTCCGTACTTTGGATTTTGATGTTGGGATTTGATATGATTGTGTTTTTCTAGCTTGTCTCCCATTCTTCAATCATTTTGATTCACCTAGCATTTCCAAAGCATGAGTTACCTTGCTAGTCTTTATGTGGAACCTCAACCACGCTTTAATGGCAATAGGAAACCTAAACAACTTCCCCAGCTTTGAATATAACTGGTGCACATCATGAGCCACTCCCTCGGCATCTGCTACTGACGTGGGCTGATGATCTTCTTCTTCTTTATCATCAGCTCCTGCTAGTAGATGTGCTGGTGGCCGCAAACCCAAGTCCTCCTGCTCCCATTCCTCAACGCTTTTACCACATTCAGCCCAATCTACGCCAGCCATGGCCAAAGCATCCAGTGATACCGACATTGTGCTTCTGCTTTGTTAATTACTTCCTATCCTCAACAGATCTTCTGAAACTCTTCGAGAAATTGTCTTGTTACAAATTATGGCCTTTGTAGTATACAAGGCCCTGTTGTCTGAATATATATACTTGCATGATCGAAGCTTACGTGAAAGAACATGCTGCACAAGGCCAACGATTCAATTGGAGTTGCCTCTATGGTATCACGGGAATTTGACGCATTCAAGGATAATCTATAAGGATGACTGCAGACAACATGTATAAACTTGATGAATTTAAAACATCTAGAAAAGAACATACAATGTTTATTGCGCAACACAGTAAACTCACCCGTGATACTGCATAAGTTTGTGGTCCAGCCGTCCAGTATTCGCTGTATGATGCAATAAGATTAATATCAGCTGATGTAACTCCTGACGTTTCCATTTGTCAACTGGGCGACCAGTCTACGGTCATAATCAATCAGGAACCGGAATTTCCTTGTCCGTCAATACATAATTTGAATTCCATTGAGCATATCTGGTCAGTTAAGTTAATGTCAAAACACAAATATACATTGAAATATTTGTCAAATGCAAACTTGAATCAGTGTAATGAGAAATCAGTCATCTATAACAACAGACTTACATTATTTATGCAGCAGCTTCAGCTGCAGCTTATTCTGCTTCTTCCCTGGAAGACGATGGCGGAGGACGAATCAAGCGACACGCTGCCCATACCTTTTACCTTCTCTCAATCGCTCAAACACAGTTTAACATAAATATAATTAGACAGTTGATATATACTGCAAGCATTTACTTGAAAACAAAACAAAATCAATATGTCCACCACACCAAAACATATGCAAGCTCATACTGCCAGCAAGTAATTGTTTGCGGGCATTCCAATAATATTCACCATACCCAAACATTACAAATCACATAAGATTACCGCTCGCCTTCCCCTAGCTGCATATTGTACGCGTGCTTGATGTCTGTCCGTAACAAAGAGAAAATTAAAATTCTTGTAAGTATTTATATGCTGTAAGCGCTATTTGGCATCTGGAAGACATAAATGTATTATTCGTCATACCTTTCATGGAGGGCTTGTCGTACTTGTCTTTCCTTTCGTCTTCTGTTTTCCAATCACAGTAATCATCACCTAACGCATCTCTTCCATCATTTCCAATATCACTCTCACTAGCTGTCTCCCATTCGGAATCATCAGCTTCTTGGCCATATGCTTGAGCGTCAGCCTCGCCCTTAACACCGCCATGTTTAATAGATGCATCTTTAAATAACCAAGCGGCACGCATTTGCTTTTTTACCAACCTTTCAGCATAGTCAGGAACTTTATTTTGACGAACGGAAATATCCGAGTCATTTGAGTGAGAGCATTCGTTAATGAACAAAATAGCATCCATCAAACTTTCTTTGGCTAATCCAAGCATGTCATAAGCTTGAGCTCTTCTCCAGAGACTCTTGGCATGTCGATTGAGAGGATTGTGCAACAAATGGCACGAGTAGCATCTCTAATGGCAGCCAAAGGTTGTTGCAATAGAAGATAACACTGAGCACTATTGCTATACAGTACAACTCTCTCCTTTTTGGATCTCACGGGACAAAGTGTTAATGCTTCAGAGTATTTGGATGCAGCACCTGATATATTTCCAGATGAGAAAAGAGAGTTCCCTTCGAGTTTGACCACTAATGCTGCAGCGTGTTTTATATGAAGATCCTCTTTTGGCATGTTTTTCTCCCACTTCAATCTTTGTCTCGAGCTTAGTACTTCCTCAATCTCCTCCTGTGTTCGACTACTGGTGGAACTCCGACCTGTGCCTTGTGACTCTAGGCACTCCTGAAGTGCATTAAAATGTATCTCCAAGTTTTTTATGATCTCCCAACGTAGTGATTTCAGACAGGTCCACCAGAGCAGGCACTGCTTTCTCCATTACCTATTAAATCGATAAGGCTTTATATCAACCACTATTATAGACTGATAAGAACACAGCAATCAACCCCAGCATCTTTAGTGAGACAGGACATACCTTTGAACGTGTAGCGGGATCTTGGAGCAGCCAGAGAAGACAATCAATAGCCATATATTGCCAATCATCAGAAGACCGAGCTATATTACATAAGGCCTCAACTATCCCAGGGCAACTAGCAATAGGTCCCCTTCCAAGCTTGTGATGACAAATTGTTCTCAACAAGCCAATACCTGCCGGAGAGTTTTCATTGACAAGTCCTCCCCACATGCCTGGCAATTTAACTAACAGTTCAGACTTGCAAATGGTGGAGAGAAACTCCAGTTTGAATGCAAAACAATTTATCAGTTGAAGGGACCAGCACTGTAATTGACTAGCCCATTCCTCAGCTTTCCTTGACTCCATCGCAACACCACCCACACCTCGAGTGAGCAGATCACAATGATAGCTAATCCTTTTGTCGACATTTTGGTAAAAATGGGTATAAACAATTTCCAATGAACTCATAGCCAGCTGAATAGAAAGCTCGAGAATTTCCCCATGATTTGCTAAGGCCAGAAATGTGCTAGGATATGTTGCCAAGTGTCCAAGAGCACGTACTGCCACTCGCTGCTCAACCCATGTGAGTCTACCTCTTAAAGTTCAACTAACGGGCTATCACCCCAGCTTGCACAGCACTTTCTGCAAATTCCTCCATGTTCATGGTGTAAGATCCAATAATATGCGCTGCATAATAAGGAATGTAAATATTGATCATGAGAAAGCCAGCGGCGATTCTTCAAACCCTTCCATATCAGTGCAGCCATGCATTCAAAAATTCCTAACTCGATAAATTCAGGATCATTTGGGTGTGCCATAGCTGTATTCCACAACCCACTGATTGGTAAAACCTGACCATCCTCGTCTTGTGATGGAAGTTCTCTGAAGTACTTAATTATGCTTGATCTGCGCTTGCTTGGGTTAGCTTCTTTCATGACACAGAAAAAACATCCTGGATATGGGCAGTCGGAGAAGCTTTCTCCATATTCCAGTGACAGCTAGTTAAGCACAAGTATCATAAAATGAAATGAGCTTGTTCAGTAATCCCTGTCTCGGCTTAGCACTTGAAGTATGCATTAAAACCCACCACCGCCATGATTAGTATTCTTCAGCAATTTGTAACCTAGTCCCTGAAATGTATATGGCCATTTAGACATTTAAAAACGTATCTAGGTGACAATTTCACCAACCATCGGAACGAACGAGTCCACTAAACTACTCTTGCATTCACCAAGCAATAGAAGATTTCAGAATCACGTAAATACAATGCACACGTAAAACTAAATATATTAGTCTAAGCACGAAAGGTAGAAATATCAAATATCTAACAAACTAAAAAAACAAACTTGGCACCCAATTGCTGAAATATAAATAGTTTATCAGTGAATGAAATACAAAGCTCAGTGGTCGAACAAAACCAGCAACAGCAAACATCCTCACCAAAACTACAAATGCACAAGTCACTAACCAAGAAAACGCTGAATTGAACTAAAGGGCCCAGCTAAGATTCAAATGAGCACATTTTATTTAACTGATTACATCGGCATTCCACCTATAGCGGCTAAGAAACTATCAAAATGAGGTCTAAAATCAAATCCAACTAAAGTTGACTCCTGATACCACTGTTTGACCACCACTCAAATAGATTCAAAATCTCCAATCAAAACCCTCAAAGAAAGGAACAAACTTTAACATAATACATCAAAACCAAATCCCATAAACATCGATTTCAGCAAAGATTATTGGAAAACAGCGATTAGGTAAACGTAAATGTTTCATAACATCACCTGCGAACTGGGAATGGATGTTGAGATGCTGAAAATCAACCAGCAACGCGAAAGTCGAGTCCTTGTGAGTGTCAATTGGGTGGAAATCAGAGAAAGATTGAAGCTTTAGTTTAGTTGTGATGTTTCTTGGAATGAAAAGGAATGGAACAGCAGCAGCAGCCTCTTTCAAGTCTTAATCTATCGAAGTTGACGACGTCGTTTTCTCATGCTCGATCCTGACAAGACATCAGCAGTGTGACCACAATAACCTGCACGCGACATGCGCTATGTTTTTACTTTGATTGATGTGGCTTAAGACCTGCCAAGTCACTATTATTTGGAGTTTTTAAGTTATTTTATAAATTATTATTAATAATAAAACAATTATTTTTGAAAAATTTAAATTAGAAAATTGATTTTTAAGACTTATGTGGTTTTGAAATCTCATAATTTATTTTTCTACATTTTAAACGAATTTAGGAATGAGATACGGTGCAGCGCAAAAGATTAAATGAAAATGACGTAATTTTTAATCGATGATAATCAAAACTACGTCGTTTGAATTCAAAATTGCATTATTTTGCTAAGGGTTCAACAATTTTAAAATTTGGATAATAGTTAAAATACATAATTATATTTTAACATGATCAAAACTACATGTTTTGATTCTTTAAAAATGATAAAAATGGTTGTACGGGATCTGAATCCACGAATTTATTGTGTTTTATGAGAAAACGCAAGCTAGGGGAATAAGCATAAGGTTGTTATATCTTTTCTGTACAATCCAATTTTTAGTATTTGACAATCATAATATCATTCAGACAGAATTTCTTGACAGGAAATTTTTCAACATGTTACACAAGTCCCATAATTAGGCCTCCAAATGGGACAAGCACCTGAAACCTTTTGTTGCAATTTTTTGTAGATTTCTATTCTCTCATTCTCGTCTCTTCTTTGTTCAAGCTCTATGGAAGGAAGACTTGCAGCTTCCAGCAGCATCAATTCTCCAGTTGTTTATGCAGCTATTCCGATCCCTCGCACTGAAGACGATCACAACGACGACGCTACAGAAATCCCTATAGCAAGCACAGGATCAAGTTCTCCTAATTATGAAGGAGGTTGTAGCTCTACAAATTCTCAAGCAAGCGTTGTAATAAGAAATACACGAGAAGACGAACATTGTTTAGTAAGTTTTCCATCACAACTGCCTGGTCATTCATACATAGTTCAGATGCCTAGAGACCAAATATTCCGTATTCCTCCGCCTGAAAATGCTGTCATTGCGAAGCGCATTCGCCAACCTTTAGCTAAAAACAGGAGTCCCAGGAATTATAAAGCTTGCTTTCCTTGGCTTTATGCATCTACAGTCCTTTTCATGGTTCTTCTTCTGGCCCTTGTCATTTTACAACTATTCCTTAAACCTCGAAACCCGGAATTCATTGTTAAAAATCTGGTCTTCAGAAACTCAACTAGGCCAGACTATGACATTTCTCTAGTTGCCAAGAATCTCAACAGTAACATATTTACAATTATCTACGAGGGAGCGGAAGATGCGTCACTTTTATACAAACGTAAGACCCTCGCCGAAGGGGCCTTTCCAGCATTTGAGCAAAAACCCAACGATGCAACAAATGTAAGGATATCTTTTTCCAGCTTAAAGCGGAATTCATTGCCAGCTGATCTCGAAAAGAACTTGATGGAAAAGAAGAAAATGGTTCCCTTGGAATTCAGTCTGGTAATGGAAATGCAGATCAGAAGTAAGCTCTCGGTTATACCCGCACTCCGGAGCAGGAAGATGGCCGTCGAATGCGATTTCACAGTCGACAGTTTGGCAGAAAGAACAAAAATTCTAGCCCAAAAATGCAGAACAGCAGTCTTATGACACTGGCACATATACTTTAAAGACCCCATTTCAGCTGTATGGAGTTTTTCAGCTTTACTGGTGATCAGCATTGCATTGTGAATCATTTGTAAGTTGTAACACTCCCAATTGATTTTATTCAAATATGTAAATTTTCGTCGAATGATTGATATTGATTAATTGTCAATTCTAATAGTCCATTTTTTCAAATCCGTTCGCCATATTTAATTAAAAATAAACTTCAGATTATCGTTGAATTCTTTCATCTTACAAAAGATATTGTCTCTACTATCAATCTTAATACTATTTCATTAGTTAGATATTAAAATAAATTGTTGATATCAAGTGTATGTTTTTTCTTAAAAAAAGTTTAAATCTACTAGCAATCCCCAATTCCCAACCCTAGGTGAAATTAGAGCTTTGATTCCCAAATCCCAATTTGTTTCATTTTTATTACCAATCCGTACGGAGGAATCCCAGAATCAAACCCAGTTGCAGGAACAGCCATCGAACGCTAACCCAGCATAAAGTTCTCTCCTTTCTTCTTGTTTATTTTATCAATGATTGAAGTGAAATGGAGTTGCATTTGAAACTGCTAGCTGTTGCAGTGTTTTTGTGTCACTGAAGCAACTCATAGAGGAAGAAAGGTGCGTAGTTGTGTTCTTGTTGGAATCTTTGTTAGGGTTAACACTATTTGTTACCTGAATGGAATTTCTGTAATGGGGTTTTGGACCTACAACCATCTTTATACTACTAAAGGTATGTGCTTGGTCTCCATGTGCCTGATTTTCATGTGGGTATGTGCAGCAAAGATTGTGTAATGTTAATGTGTTACATCATTTTGGAAAACTTTAATGGCTACCACAAAAGTAGCCGTAAGTGGGCGTTGGAATGATTGTAGTTACTAGTTACAGGTCTTCTTTCTTATAAAATTTGGATGGTTGGAGTATTTTTGCATTTGTTGACAGTGTATGTTTTCTTCTGTTGATGCAAACTGTGTTTTAAGTTTATCTAAAGGAGACATGGATGTCATATGTTTTGGTATTCGGATATGGACTAAGTATGGTGGTGAGTCCCTTGTACAGTTCGCTCCTTCCCCTTTTACTCTTGGATGCCATTGCTATTCACTATTTGCTTTTGGTGTGCTCCACTTTATTATTAATCGATGATGTTTAATTTTGTGGAAAATATATGAATGGATCTGATTTAACCATCTGATATTTTCAACTTTGAAGTATTTTGTTGGAGTCAATTACCTAAAATAAAGCTGTACTAGAGTTAGTTTTTTGTAATTGCATAATAGCCACTAAT
>QZGG01002290.1:0-41299 GCA_006409495.1 Sedum album
ATTGTTGCCGATGAGAGGAGGAAGATGACAGATCATGAAATCAAAAACTCTTCGGGTAGAAGTTGAGAGATACATCATCCCGTGTAGGAGAAGGTCCTCTCCACTACCCCGAAGCGAGTGGTCGAGGTGGAGGAAGAATGGGAAGTAAGAGGGAATTTGGAGGAGGGAGAAAATGAAGAACGTTATTGTGTGCTTATTTGAGTGGTTGAGAAACGATGTAAACGAACAGGTGGTTTGCTCTACGATCATCAACAGAAGCATATACAATCGAGTTATAAGAGCTTAATGTTATCAACAATGAACAATAAAAATGATCTAAATACGATTTACTAAATAGGGGATTTGCTCTGCGATCATCAACATAAGCACGTACGATCAAGTTTATAAGAGCCTAATGTTTGCAACAATGTACAATAAACGTGATCTGAATATGATAACGTTGTAACTTCCCATAGAATATGGAGAAGCTAAGAAGTAGTGATAACAAACAGACAAGACTAAGTCTTGCTACGTAGGTAGGTTAGTTTTCATAATATAAGGTAAAATAGTATTGAAAGGAAATTGATAGTGATACAAAACCAGAGTTGAAGTTTGCTCGACAATTTCCTTAAACTGAAGCGAGATGGAGCAGGCCTTCGACGATCACCAAAAACTAATTGCTTTCCACATCCCCATGACAACGGGTCTCATGTGTACATGATGACTTAGCAAACCAATCCGAGGAGTTGCACCCTCCTACGCCCCCACGTGGGCATTTTTATACAATTTTCCATTATAATTTATTATTAGCCAATGTGCACCTATATATAACGTTATGAGTTTTTCCTCCCTCCCACCTATGTGGGATATAAAAATATTCGAGTCTTCACATCCATTCCTCATGGACTCAAATTTGTCATGTTTTCTATGCAACTTTGAGCATCAATATCTCACTCCATACTCGATCAATTTTGGCATTCGACTATTCAATCTTATAGTACACATTGCAAGAAAATTTATTAAGACTTGAACTATTCGATTCGATGTACACACGACACCACAAATCTGCTCATGAAAACTAGACAAAACTCATTTTCTTCGCACTTGGAATTCAAAAATTCCCAACACTTAATGTGGATGTACGAAGGGATTCAGTCCGTGAGGAACCACATAAAAAATTGGTGAGTCACTTTCTTGTGGATTTCTTTTAAATTTATGTGCAGACCAAAGAATAAGTAATCGTAGGTTTAATTCTTAGCACACCAAAGGAGTATTCTAGATTCGGACCTCAAAATAAAGAGCCTACATAAATGTAAATGAAATGCAGCGATGATCAGATTATTTGTAGTGAAAGTATACTGAAGAATGAGAATGGAAGGACACAATTGATGATTATTTGAAGGCATGGTGTCACAAAAATGGCAGACAATCAAATCAGAAGCATGCAATTTCAAACAAACATCCAAAAACTATTAACAAATACTCTTTTAGAATGGCACTCATTCACAAGCCACTCATCTTGAAATTTGAATATTGCATTTTTTAAGCTATCTTCAACCTGTACATCATAGACTTTTGAATTAAAAACAATTAACTTGCATACCAAGTTACTGAATCAGATCGAGTCAAATTCAACATGAATAATCATTGATTTTGTCTTGATGCTAATTATCACTAAACCACTAAAATGATTAGAAGACAACAACAACTGCACCCACCATAAATATTTGTCTGCAATTTCCTATTGCTTTTATATTAGTTACATCTCCTAAGTCCTACGTTGTACATTTCCTTCAAACTAAATCAGAAAAAAATATCTTATATATTTTCTGTGAGAATTAAAACAACGTCGTTTAATCAATATGATATTTTTTTGGAATTGAAACCTAGAATGGTAATCGTCAAAATCCAAGATAAGATTTCATGGTAGTAGAAAGTTGATATTGAGATTGACCCACATGAATGATCCATGTTTATATTGATTATAGTGTAGCATGGTCATCATGATATACTTGAATATCATAAATGTGGTTCAAATAGTGTAATCCACATAATGATACCTTTGCGTGTTGAATATGGAACTAAGTCTACCACCTATTCTCTCCTTCAACATCCTTGAAGTTGAATTCATCTTTCTTTGTCTGCATTGCATTAGCCTTATCTTCTTGCATCATTCTCTTCCAACATTTGACTAGCGTTTCTTGAAATAGTTAACGGTGTATTTCTTAGTTTCTTTCTTCTTAGAGAAAAATTGAGTTCATTTCATACAAGGATGTTTTTGATACACAATTTATAGTGTTTTATCTTTTCACATATTGAGATACAACATCATGGAGTTGGGCCTCAGCTTGGGTAGTGGTGTAACATATAATAACACCAAGGCTAACCTCAATGGTAGATTTTTGCATTCAGTGGAGGGAGACGGTGGGGCGGTCGGATCACCGCCCATCAGCGCTGCGTCATCTTTCGAGATGAGTAATAAAAGGAGCTTATCCGGCGAAGAAGGCGAGGAGATTGGGCAAAATGACTGCAGAAAAAAGCTGAGGTTGTCAAAAGATCAGTCTGCTTTTTTGGAAGAGAGCTACAAAGAGCAAAGCACTCTCAGTCCTGTAAGTTCTCTTTTTTACAGCAACTTAGAAATATACTGATTGAAATATATTTCACTGCATTATTATTGATGTTATCTAAGCAGAAACAAAAACTAGCTTTAGCCAAAAAGCTCGATCTTCGTCCACGACAAGTTGAAGTTTGGTTCCAGAACAGAAGGGCAAGGTAACCCAGTAACCTTGTCTACCTATTTTAGCTCTACATGCTATTGTTATGAATTGATACTTAACAACCTCAGATGTGTTTTCATGTTTAGAACAAAACTGAAGCAAACAGAAGTAGACTGTGATTACCTGAAAAGACGCTGCGAGACACTACTCGAAGAGAACAGAAGACTGGAGAAGGAGCTTCAAGATCTAAGAGCTCTCAATTCATCAAACCCACTGTTCTGCTCACAATCCCCTGCAACAACTCTCATCATGTGCCCTTCCTGTGAAGCTCAAACCACATTTGATTCCAAGCAACCATTCAACAAAGTGCTCACCTTTTTTCCTCTGGTGTCCAAGTCTAGACCTTTATATACTTTTCCTAGCTCTGATGCTGCCCCTGGGACCTCCTCGGCACGATGAAATTCCAGCACCACCTAAAAAGGTTTAGAATAGTTGTGTGATTGTGGTTGGACGTGTACATACCTAATAGAAGTAAACAGATGCTGTTAATCTGTTATTTGACCAGATGGGCAGAAATATACAATTTACAATGTTTGTATTTCACAAGATGCTGTATGTTCGATCCTGCTTTAGTGTGTGCATCCTTTAAATGGAGACTGACATTTTTGTGAAGGGATCAAACTCTTTGAGGGGATGTTGAATGCAGCAAGTCGCATGTTCCACGACTACACAGAGAAAACACTCTTCGCTGAGCCTGAAATAAGAATCAGTTGATAGATGAAGTTACTCGATTAATCACCAAAGAGAACGATAGTTTATCATTGATGATACGAGCGCATAACTATTATTTATAAGAGGTGGGGATACTCATGACATACTTTATTAATGATTGTTCACCAGCCTGGAGTTTTTATGCTCGCTGAAGTAGGGATCATCCAAGTCTTCTTCTTCTTCTAGGCTCAGGAGTACCTGAAGCTGATGCCTCTGGCGTATCTGATATATAGTTACGTCTCCTAGCATAAGAGGGGACTGCGGTACTGTTGGATTCAGGGATTGCAGATACTGTTTCATGATTATTGTCTGCATTTAAAGAATGAGCAGCGACCACTCTTACTGGGAGTAGTTCTGGATCATCAATGAACAATTGCGCAACTGGAGGGTTCTCTTCTGAATATAAAACTCTAGACAGTTGTTGAAGCAGTCGTGCCCGCTGTTCAGCTATACTCATAAGACTACTTAGACGTTGTCCCTGTTCTTCTGTTATACCGAACAGCAAATTTTGTGTCGGTTCGACTGTTCTCCTACCTCGGTGTGAGCCGCGTGACCTAGGAGCTGTTAAATTACTAAAGGTTTCATCAGAGTGGATTTGTGTTCTAGGACTAATTCTTCTTGGTAATAAGACCCCTGCATTAGCTAGCATGACATTCCTGCCTAAAGTTACTTCATTTCCAGTAATTGGTGTTGAAGAAGGCAATCCAGTTGCTGTGTCAGCATTCGCATTTGGAACTAAGGCTTCAGGTGGTACATCAACTAAAAAATCAGAGTTACTATCTTCGTCAAGATCCTCGGCTAGTCTTTCAGCATAGTTTAGCGCTGTTGATACTGAAATAGCAGAAAAGGTTTGCAAGCTCCTATATACATCCTCAATTCTAGTAGAGAGTGAACCTCTAGTCATTCGTTGCCTCCTCAAACTCTCAGTCCGATTCGCGCGTGGCCTCGGAGGAATTGTAACACCAAATTTACCTGCAGTCATTTTAAGAGGCTTGCCACTACTTCCATATATTGGAATAATACCTGTGTCATTTACATCCCCTTGGCAAGCCGGACACTCTTTTGTATCCGGTCCCACATCAGGCAATAGATAGAAACACGGCCAACAATACAAGTGACCGCAGCAGGTCAAAATGGGATCCCTTGCTTTCGCAAAGCATATATTACAATCAAAGAAAGCCTCTCCGGAATTTTTCCTAACCTGAGCGTTACCCATATCACCATTAGTCTCGAGCGCTAATGCCAGCAATAGGTTGTTGCTCCTTTTCAAACTATCCAACCTCCCTACAAGCGGAGGATTCAAAGTCAAGCTCAGTGAATCATTCACTTCTGGCAGTCCAACTTCTACATTCAAACTCAAAGCTTCCTCGTTTACAACTTCCACAGTAAGCCTGCGTTCATGACGCCGTCTAGCTCTCATCGTCACATCTTCAAGACGCCTAATTCTATCTTCTATTCTTGAATACACATTCGCGACATCATTCATCCAAGATGACTCGTTTGGTTCTTCATTCAAATCAATGTCAATGACTTCCACCCTCTCTTCCTCAGCCTCCATTCAAAAACTCCAAATGACAACAAATTCAACCTAATCCCTGTAAACCACATGCAGAAGCTTAAAACAAATCAGAAATAACCATAAACACAATTACACAATCATTTCGGAACCCTAAACAATAAGCATCAAAAATCCAAAATTGACAATCAGATTCCAAGCTAACACACATTTCAATTTAAACCAACAGACATTTATAAACAAAACTCAGTTCTGACGAAATCGCAAAATGACGTTGATTAGAAGCATGCCCATGTGTAAGAATGCAACCAGGAGGCGTAAAGCTCAAACCTTTATTAATTGGATGACACGAAAATCGAGAACGAGCAGCTGCTGATCAGTAAACGACCGATCGGAGCAACAAGAACCCCATTTACGACGCCGATTGGAAATTGACAGTTAACTTAGTCACGCGAGTTGGGAATGGAAGTTGGAAGAGAGGTGAGTTGGTTGTTCGTATCGCTGGACGCTGGTATGTGAGTCGGACTTCATTTATAGGTTGTTTAGGGCAGACCGAGTTGAAGAAGCTTTTAATGGGCCGGGCCCGTTTTTGTAAATTAGCAAAGCCTTATAAAAGTTTTTTCGAAAACAGTTACATTCGGTACAATTCATACAATGCATAGAGATCATATACATGATTTATATTTTTATCATTTGAAGCTATAGTCACAACTACGGACATCGAACTCATGATTGACAAGTATCAAGTACTCATATCTCTTCCGCATAAATGATTAACGACGCAAAACTCCACGTCCAAGGGCGACAGCAAGGAAGACAAGTCTCCAAGGGAGACAACGAAGAAGGCAAGCCTCCAAAAGAACAACTTGAGCGTTCTCAGTACTAAATCAAGAGCATGACCATCTGACCCCAGACATGTTATGTACACAGAAATTGTAAGATGCTAAATTGTAAAAGACACTTACATGTGAAGCTCACTTAGATTTATCTTTTTTGATAGTTCTTAAACGGCATTATGCATTCGTTAATTGTTTTTCATCAATGACCATATTTCAACAAAGTCCCGATAGTTTTTTCCAACTTGCTATTATTTTTACGACAAATAGAGAAAATGCGTACACAATTTTAAAGAAGTAACAAATCCTAATTCATATACATGAAACTTATTCACTTGACAGAAAAAAACTAGACAGATTAGATTCTTCCCCGGCAGAGTCAACTTTCCGCTAATCGTCTTTAAACATTTCCGGATCAGGAACCAAATTCTTAAGCAGAGTTGAAATCCTGAGAATGATATAAACTGTCAGACCTCAGCATGCTTGGTTCGGAAAATATGTTTGTCGAAATCCTGAGAATGATATAAACAAGAACTTGGATAATTACAAACAAGATTAATTTCAGTAACCCTTCTCCCAAGCTACCTTCAATGTCCTCAATCACCATTTCACCTGAGAATACTGAAATCAAGATGAACTAGAGAGAGTTCTGTTTGAAACAAAGATTGATCGACTCGATTGTATTATATGAATCGGAAGCTGATAATTTGACTGGGTATTTCAAGAGTATTATAAAACACGGACAGTTGATCGTTGACTACATGAAATTTAGAGGTACGAGTTCTTGTTTGTTTTTCGCGAGGAGTTCGACGCTGAAGGTTCCATTTTGAAACTCGAGCTGACTCAGACGACAATGACTCAAAATGTTAACAATCTGGACAACAGAAAGTTCAGTTGAGGGGTCCTTATCATACGTAGAGATAATATTAGCAGAGAACTAATCAACATTGGTGGTCTTGAAAGCTCATTGTCTTTGTTACACATTTGTTTGAAACACAAGTTGTGATACTGCTTTGGTTCTTTTATTGAAACTAAAAAAAACTTATTCCTTATGCTTATTGTGTTACTTATATGCTTAGATCCTGTGAAAGCTTGGCCGCGGATACTTGCGGAAAATACTTAGAAATACTTCTCATGCAGTGTGTGAAGTTGGCGGCGAAGACGGTTTAATTCTGTCCAAGGCATTCCTCAGCTGGCCTTTGTCCTCCATGACATAACAGAATTGTAAGTGGACATGTCAAGCAGTTATGTGAAACACTTCCCCTGACTCTCAACGTGCCGGTCGTAAACTGCGGCGGAAGATTTCCTGCTAGATAATTACCATCCAAGTATAAACTCTGCCATGACATTTCAAGCTTCTGACCATACTCAGGAGGAATGACACCATTAAACCTGTTGGACCCAAGATCAATAGAAGTCAGATTGTCAGCCGTGACGAGATTCACCGGCAAACGTCCTTGTAAGCGGTTCCCACGCACAACAAGTGTTTGCAGCTGTGTCTCTCTTCCATTGAATTTCACAACCTCCATTGTAGTAAAGCGGTTGACTGACACATTTACTGAAGTCACCTTAGGCAATGTGAGTATTCCCTGCTGAATGGCACCGGAAAATCTATTGTCGCTTAGGTCTAGTGTCCTGAGTTTTGCGAGGTTCTGGATCGGAGATATATGTCCAGTCAGAGTGTTGTGACTTAGAACTAGTTCTCTTAAATTTATTGGAAGTCTAGGCAGTGGTCCATACAGCATGTTTGAACTTAGGTCTAAAGAATTTAATTTCCACAGCCCGTGGAGGTCCGGGATGTTTCCAGTAAATGCATTTCCTGCTAGCCGCAGGACGGTCAGACTCCTGAACTCCGATATCATCGGAGGGATCAAGCCAGATAGCCTATTATGGGATACATCTAAAGTCTGAAGCTGCTTCAAGTTGCCAAACCTTTTTGGAAAAGTACCTGTGAAAAAATTTCCTGGCACAGAAAGAGTAGTCAATTTTTCAAGTTTTGAGATAGATTCAGGAAGAGGCCCTCGGAACAAATTGTTCCCTAAACCGAGAACAGTTAGTTCAGTCAAGTTCCCGATTTGCTGCGTAAGGAACCCATCATACCCAACACCATCAAGATCAAGTTCTGTCACCCTACTCGGAACATTTTGCTTAGGGACAGTGCAAAGAATACCTAAGAAAAGCCCTCCGCCGCTCTCGCAAGGATCCATATCAAAGTTCCATGTTTCAAGAAATGACATAGGGGGAATGGAGTTAGGATCAATGCACTCCTTAAGTGCACGAAGAACCTCAATATCTGTATCCTCGGTAAATGCATGAGCAGAACTGAAAAGTAAAATAAGCGGAAGTTGTGAAAGAAAAAGATTGCAGCAGAAGCGAAAAGTGGAAGACATTTCTTTTGTTGGAATTCTTCGAAACGATGCACAAGATGGCTTGCTCTAAGGATCGTTTTATAAGGGTATGGCCATGCAGCTAAGTTCCTTGTTTCTTGAGCATTTTGGTTATGTTAATGGATGCATGCCAAGATGGAAGAGATGGGAATGTTCAGTTTTCAATGTGAAGATTATGAAGGCAAATGTTGACATTCAAAATATTGAAATTCTCTTTGGTTCTGCATAGCATAATCTTTTCTCCTACTAATGAAAATTTATTATTAACTATCTTAATTATTCACTTTGTTATTCGATCTGTGTGAACGTGAGATTACATTTCTCTATGACCTTTTTAAAAACTGCAGACATACAATGTTTGTAACGTGCACATACTCTTGCGCACAAAATGACAAGTGCATCAATGAAGTAAACCATAAAAATGAAATAAAGTGTAAACTGAAAAATAGGGATAGCAGTAAATGATTAAACTGTTAATTTGTAAAACATGCACAATTCATATATTTTATTAATTTATTGACGTAATTTCGTACATTGATAAAATACAATCAATGAATAAAAAATGAGTTCACCAATTACAAAAAAAATGAATTCACATCACGAAACCTCTCATTATACATTCCTTATAAACGGTTCAATTTACTGTGTCTGTGATACGGTTTGTATCAATGAAAAGAGTGAAAGGAAGGTTGAGATGAGATGAAGGGGATAGACAGGGATGAGATTAGGGTTTAGAGAGGAAGGGGATAGGGAGGAGATAATTGATATTTCATTTCATATTCCATCAAAATACATCTACAGTAACATATAAGCAATAGTTTATAATTCTAAATTATAGTTTAGTCCCTAATGTTCTGCATAATAAAATACGTAACATTCCTCCCCGCTTCGAAAAACCTTGTCCTCAAGGTTTACGATTCCGGTGGTCGTGACAGTGAGAACCATACAAACAAGGTAGTGTATGCCCCTTGTGATAAATTGTAAACGTAAGACACTGCTCCCCAGTTCCCAATTGTGTTTCCATATGTCACTTGTGTAGCAGCATCTATGCTCATCCAAGTCATATATACCAACCTCATTGCCATAACTCTATCATTCACCAAAGTGTAGAATTGCAGACAACTTATGAAGTAAGAATGCACTTCATTTTGACAAGTTTGTTCCTCTCTGTTGAGCAAAATCAATATGAAGACAATGGAATTCTTAGTTTTTGCTAAACTGCCAAGTGCCAGCCCAATATTCATAAAAAGAGCACCCTGAAAAGCATGATCAGTAGATATGCAACTACTGATCGAGATGGAGATGAGGACAGAATTAGGATTAGGATTAGACGAAGGAGAATGAGATTAGGAAGAAATAATTGTTTTTCATTGACTGCCTTTCACATTACACATTGTTCCTATTTATAGCAACTAATCATATTACACTTATGCCCTACGTTGCACCCGTAACATTCCTTCCCCCTTCGGAGAACCTTGTCCTCAAGGTTGAAAAAATTGTACGATAAGTGAAAACTATACCACAACACCCTATGTAAAAATGGTTTCCCGAAACCCTCATATATACTCCCATTATCAGAGAAGTGTTGGCATTGAATCAAAACGTGTCGCTCCGTCTTGCCTTTAAGTAACATAATCTTTCTGGTCAGTGTAGTTTCATCTCTTTTCTGGAAATAAAAAACCAGTGAAGAGACGGAAGATGTGAATAAAAGACTAATGTCTGTTGCTATTTCCACATTAGCAATTAGCTGACAACATGAAGATCCTTGAAGCTTGACAATCTGCACATCCCCTTTGGAGAACATGCTAGGCATATGTATCCATTCAATCTTCAACTCTTCAATGGCTTGTTGAGTAGAGATTATGGCCTGAGTATCACAAGCAAATAATACCATCTCACGAGGCACACTCTCGTTTGTGACTAAGACAATCAGAAAAGGACATGGAGATTCAAAGCCTAGTACACAATCAGCCATGGGAACTTGTTTAACTACTTCCGGAAGGTCACTTTGCTGAACATATAAATGTTTCTTCTGTCGAGCATTCACTGGCCAGCCACTTGGGTGTGAAGGAGTCTGAGGTACATAAAATTGCATTGACAATAATAATTGAGACCTTCGAAGAACCAAAACAATGCAATCAACCAGTAGCTGCAAGAACATGAGCAAGCTTGTTTGATCTTCACATTTTCTTTCATCAATTCCCATAAGCTGCAACATAAAAACATCAGATCCTACTGAATGTGACGTGCAAACAAGAGGTTTATGGATTGATTTGGGACATTGCAAATCATTCCCCGCCAAGTTGACCCACAAACCATTTATAGTGCGGTGAACAAAAAAGACAGTCACTGATGGCATCAAACTGAGTTGAGGGAAACCACTTGTACCCATTAATGTCACTGTTTCCAACTCTGCTGATAAAAGCATGATAATCATAAATTCCGTAGCATTCTTCAACTCATCTAATGCTTGCGCTACTGCATTACCTCCCAACGAAATGACTTCAATCTCTATAGTATTAGGATGAACACCTTTCAAAGTAGCCACAAATTCATCAGCTATCAAGCACGTCATTTTAACTCGATCACTTGTCAAGTCGGGAGGACGCGGGGGAGGTTTCGTGAACAATAGCTCTTCTACATTCACTTTCCCAGCAACAACCCAATGATTTTGATGTCTAACAAATCCTAATGAGTCAGTAAGTAAAGAGAAATCCATGCTGACATTTTTACGAACACCTTGAGTGCAAAAATTGGAAGTTCCAACTATAACATAAGATGATACCTCAAATTCAGATTCCACATCTTCTTCCTCGATTATATTCTCGTGTAAGACAACCAATGTTGATTTAATCGAAATTACCTCTTCGTGCAGGGCTGACTCGTTGTACAATGTTGTGGCTGGACTCCGAATTAAGGTAGACAATTCGAATTGTTGTCGCGAATTCAACATATCAGGCGCTGGTGTCATAAGATCCATATCGACAGTATTAGGGTAGAGATGTGCACTCGGTTTGATAGGAACATCTACTTCCTTGATACTATTTGACTTCAATGACTGTTTGCTCTGAGCGGATCCAGTGATGGCTTCCAGTTTCTTTTCAATGATATCCAACTGTGTGGATTGTTGAGCCGCTTGAACACGAAGCGATTCAGTTTGAGTACGCAGCGATTCCTCCATCCGTTTGAATCTGTTGTTGATTTCTTCAATCTGTCTCGCTGCTGCTTCTAGTGCAACTATGTCCGCATCGCTTAAATCATCATCAACTCTCAATGAAAGCACCATTTGATACGGTTTGTATCAATGAAAAGAGTGAAAGGAAGGTTGAGATGAGATGAAGGGGATAGACAGGGATGAGATTAGGGTTTAGAGAGGAAGGGGACAGGGAGGAGATAATTGATATTTCATTTCAGAATCATGCTCATTTGAGACCTTTAATTTTGGGTGAGACCTTGAGACCCCAATCATGGCCGTTGATTGGGTTTGCTTTTAGGGTCCAGATTGTGCCACGTGGAGGTGAGAGAACAAAAGCAACAATTTCTCTCACCTCCGATTTTTGAAATTCTCTAACCTCCACGTGGCACAATCTGGACCCCAAAAGCAAACACAATCAACGGCCATGATTGGGGTCTCAGGGTCTCACCCAATAGTAAGGGTCTCAAAAGAGCATTACTCTAATATCATATTCCATCAAAATACATCTACAGTAACATATAAGCAATAGTTTATAATTCTATATTATAGTTTAGTCCCTAATGTTCTGCATAATAGAATACGTAACAGTCTGGTGTCGTAATTTGGTGAATCACATCGTCATACAGTCCAGCCGAAATGGTTGGAAATAAAAATCGAGTTGGTTTCGAGCTGGACCCACCGAATGGATTAACTGATTAATATTTTATAACCCTATGAGCCTATGTGTATTGTCTCTGCTTCAATTTGAAATCCTCTTCTGCTTATCGCTCGCTACATCTCTCCCTCTCGTTGTCGCCAGAATCGATTTTGTCATTCAAATCAATCGATCAGCGACGACGCTTGCCTTTCTTGATTCTTCCGTGTTAGGGTTTTCGGCGTTGTTTCTGAATTCAAACGACACCGCTCGGTTCAAGGTGAGAACATCTTATTGTGATTGTTTCTTTCAGGATTTTTATAACAAAATCGTTATCTATAGAAATGACTGAGATTCCGATTCAGTTTAGGTTTTTGCTTTGTTACTATTATTATTTTATTGTTGATGGTTTGCTTGATTATGGTTTGTTAAGTTATGGTACAGAAAATGGAATAATTGCTGGGGCAAGTTTGACTGCTCTATTTTTATCTGGTCTGGAGATTGCTGCAGCAGATTTTACAAGTTGTTGCTATTTAGCGGTGTTTCAACTAGTGGTTTCGGTAAATGTCACAACTTACAAGTTGGGATATCTTAGTATGTGAGTAAAAAAATTATTCAGTGTGTCTCTGGCAAAAATCATCGGGAATTTGATGTCTAATCATTTAGCTGGGTAAAATTCCTACAAAATATCAGAACTTGGTTGTATGAAGACATCGAGTCTTAAGTGGGTAAATTAATAAGTAATTACTGCATAGATGTCTGCAAGGTCTCTTCTGTGCCAGTTGCTTAGATTTGATGCCGATGATTTTCTATGAATTTTCTCTTTACTGAAATGTTATTCCTTGTACATCACAATGTTTGGCTTATTATTATCTTCTGGAAGAGCAGCTTTAGAATCATGATAAGAATGAAAACCGACATTTCATACCCGGATGACCGAAACAAACCTGAAGTTATCGATCCTCCTCAGATTGATGAATTGTTGGAAGTCTGCAAAGACATGAATGATTCTACCAAAGCCACATTTAAACCTAATGCAGCTGTGTCTACCAGTGTTCGTGAGCTATTGGAATGTCCTGTATGCTCGAATTCAATGTACCCTCCCATTCTTCAGGTAAAATTCATCCTGTTCTGACCTACTATCTGCTCATACCATTAAAGTTCATTTATATCTGCTGTATGGGCCACTCGGTGCTACTAGATCGTGCATATTTTCTGACATCTTGACATATATATCGAGGAATTAACGAATAATAGTTTTTATCAGCGTTCCCCTCAAAATTTGGGCCATTTGGCTTAGTAAATCATCATTTATTGCATTTATTGCATTTGTGTTTTTTTGTTTTCCATCTTACAGCAGCTAGTTTTTCTGTTGCTGAGATCCACAAAAAAGTTATATTGATCTTTTGTGACAATTAAGATGCTTGACGTATATGTACTTGTTGCTTTTATTTTGGGATTGAACTTGTTTAGACACAGTATATTGACAAATTCTTCATTACAGTGTCAGAATGGGCATACACTTTGTTCCGGATGCAAGCCTAGGGTACACAACCGCTGCCCCACCTGTAGGCATGAAATTGGAAATATTAGGTGCTTAGCTCTGGAGAAAGTTGCTGAATCTCTAGAACTTCCGTGTAAATATCAAAGCTTTGGGTGCGTTGGAATCTATCCTTACTACAGCAAGCTTAAACATGAATCACAATGCATACACAGGCCTTACAGCTGCCCTTATGCTGGATCCGAATGTTCTGTTGTTGGTGATGTTCCATATCTGGTTTCCCATCTGAAGGATGACCACAAAGTCGACATGCACAATGGCAGCACTTTTAATCATCGATATGTTAAGTCAAATCCGCATGAAGTTGAAAATGCCACGTGGATGTTGACGGTAAGCTCTTCTGTTGTCCTAACTGCCTGCCAACATGATTCTGAGATTTTTATTTGAAAATCATTTATGATGCAAAGTTGTTCAATATCTGAATGGTGATGTATTTTTCATTTGATCTGATGCTTCAAATTCCTTCACTTTTAAATTTGTAGAAATTGATATCTTTACTTTTATTTGGCAGGTGTTCAGCTGTTTTGGTCAGTACTTTTGTTTGCACTTTGAAGCATTTCAACTTGGTGGAGCTCCAGTCTACATTGCATTCTTGCGTTTCATGGGAGATGACAATGAAGCAAAAAAATACAGTTACAGTCTTGAGGTGGGGGGCCATGGGAGAAAGATGACCTGGCAAGGTGTCCCTCGAAGTATCAGAGACAGTCATAGGAAAGTACGTGACAGTTACGACGGTTTTATCATTCAGCGCAACATGGCTTTATTTTTCTCGGGAGGTGGCAGGAAGGAATTGAAACTAAGGGTAACTGGGAAGATCTGGAAGGAGCCATAACTGAATTGGTTACATTCAATTTAGACTTAGCCGTGCATCCTTGTTGGAATGAGTGAATGACAACTAATTAATTTTAAGGTCAACTTTTTTGTTTTTTTTTGATAGGAACTTTTGTTTTTTGGTCCCCGTATTTTTGGAAGCAAACTATATTTGCCCTCTATCGTGTCAGTATCTAAACAGCTACTGCTCTTAGTTTTGGTTGTTCATGTCGTATATATAGTTACAAGTTTTCATTTTCCCTTGAAAACATTTAGCATTCTCTTGCAGAACAGATGATAAGTTTCATGGTGGAATATTCAGAAAGGTGCATTTTCATTGAAAACAGCGGCGACCAGCTGCATTAATGTGCAAATGTAGATCGAGAGAGGCAAAGCTCTTCATGATTAGAACTTCTTGTCAAAACCTCCAGGGAAGATTCCATGCCCAAACAAGACCCTCACTCCATCATTTGTATTCTTATGCGTTGTTGAAAATTTGTGATGCAGCTGATCCAAGGAAAAGGCTGAGGAGTTTGTTTAAACAATCAGGAAATGATGTGTGACTGTGGCACCTTTGACCCCATATGAGTGTAAAGATTGGGAAAGTGGTCGAGTAGATTACAAGGCCATCTGTAGAATTGTAACTCAAAGTGGTTTTTTTTTAAATTTATTCCGCAGAGACCGGTTGGCTGACCATTAGGCTGCTACTCCTTGTGCAACTAAAGTGGCTTTGTTGAAATCTTCCTATATCTAAACTCTAAAGCGCAAGGGTGTGAATTGACGATTTATTTTTGAAGTCACAATTCACATTCCCATATTACCCCTGTTTAAATTAATAATTACTGATTTAATATAATCATAAACAATTCATATTTATTATTCCATGTTATTTTAAACACATTTTAAATTAATTACGTGCATATATAAATGTGCACCAAACTACTAGTGATAGTAAATTACAAGGTCAAGAATTGGCAAATGGAAGCTCATATATTTTCCTGATATAAGAAAAGGGAGTTTTATTCATGGGTGCGTAAACTACTCCTTATTGTATTGAAGTACTAGAACCTGCTAATCCTATGATGCATACAAAATCGATCCAAAAACACATAGTTTAAGTTGTAAAATTATATAGTTCATGTCTAAAACTACAATGTATTTAGAAACTATTAATTAATTAGGTTTTAGTATAATTATATAGTTTTACAATTAAATTAAACTACATAGTTTTGATTCCGCTGCAACTGATTGTAAACTGCACCAAATATTTTTCATGGACTAGTAATAGAAATAGGTAGAGATGGTGAAATAAGAACTCAAAAATTAATGTACAAATGATAAAATAAAACTCATATTATCTATGGGTTCGTTACAATATGGTGATTTTCTACAATAAATTCAACATGTAATATTGTTTCGACTCATAATGAGATCAAATGTAAATTATAAACGTGAAATTTTGTCACTTAGTACAATATAACATGTTAGTATCATACAATTGAAACGTTTTTCAACCATTTCAATTTCTCCTTTCATCAATTTTCCATTATCATCATTGAAATTTTCACCGACATTGAATCCATTTTTGCCACCTTCCGCATCGTCTTAATTCTCCACAAAGCCGTTAGCTAAATCTTACGTATCGGTAATCATCTTTTCATTTTATACTCTTCAATTCCGTTCGATTGCTCCGATAACCATTTCGCCACATTTGATAACTGCATGCATCCTCGTTTTATATTTTCTTGCATTATTAGATTCTGATGTTATACTGATTAAATTGGAGTAATAATTTGTTTGTTTTTTCATGACAAAAGTAGAGGGTTTAGGATGTGTGATATGATTTTTGTAACTTAACTATTGTGATTAGACTTGGATTTAATTAGATTTGGCTATTAGATTTGTAGAAATATATAATAATTTGGATTTAAAATTCCGTATATTTAAATATCACGATATTACAAGAATTTATCCGTCATCCCGGAATTTTTCTGTAATGAAAAGCAGCGTTCTTTACGCTAATTTCTTGCTATTTAGCAATTAGAAAGCTTTTCTTATGGTTCTGTGATCTCTACTGTTTCTGAACACTGCAAATTTGAAGAAAATTTGAGTTTGTCAATATATTTAATATGTATTTTATTTGTAGAATCATGGTTTTATTAATCTGAGAATTGTAGATCAATGTTTGAAGTTGGTGGATCTCTTTATAATGACATTAATGTGTTGAGTCGTGGATAGTGAACAATTGAGTTTGTACTTGAGAGTTTCGACGCATTTTATACTTATTCTTATCTCTATTTATACTACTTCTCATCACAAATGAAAGGTTACGATAAATTAATCATACGACTACAATCAACTCCTCTAGAAAAATCTTTAAAAAATATCTCTAGATTTTTATACATATTACTTGAGCTGGGATAAATATCTCTAGAAAAATATCTCTATAAAAATCTATAAAAAACCTATAAAAACATACTACTTGAGCTTGGGCTAGGTTTTCTTTTACGTTGAAACACTTCTAATTTGGGCTAGACATTAACATATTTAATACATATAAGGCTTTGTAATGGATCCAAAACTATTAATTAAGGTTTTTCTATGAACATATTTAATACATATAACGCTTAGTAAATGTCTAAAACTACAACATGTTCAAAACTATTAATTAAGGTTTTTTTATAACTATATAGTTTTACAATAAAATTAAATTATGCAGTTTTTATTCCACTCAAATGATTGTAGACTGCCGATCCGGATCCCATACAGCCTCCAACCATGTACAACCAAAATTTGAAATTTGAAATTCAAATTTAATTGATAAAACGACGTAGTTTATTCGGAATTAATTCAAAACAATGGATTCAAATAAAGTGTTGCAATAGCTATTGACCCAAAATTACGTAGTTTTGGTAAAGGGTTCATCCAAAACTATTTAGGGTTATAGTAAATAACATCAAAGTGACGTCGTTTTGATCGTCGCAACAAATAGTTGCGCTGCACCGGATCCGAATCCCAAAACAATGCAGTTTACTAAACTCATTTAAAATTTCTGAACATTTTTAAAGTTACGTAGTTTTGATATTTAATAAATCAAAACTGCTTCACTTGTATTTGGTTGTAATTTGCCGGACGCATCATGAACCTAATCCGTAGACTGCATGCACTAGATACTTTTCAATGATGAGTAACAGAAATACATAAAGATGTTGAAATAAATCCTAGAAAATGAATGTAGAAATGATAAAATAAAACTCCTCTTATTTATGGGTTCGTTACTACCATAAATTCAATGTGTAATATTACTTCGAGTCATAATTAAATTAAATGTAAATTATAAACGTGAAATTTTGTCAATATGGTACAAATATAACATGTCATTATCATACAGTTCAAACGTTTTTCAACCATTTCAATTTCCCTTTTATTCAATTTTCCTTTCTCGTCGTCGAAATTTTCACCGACCTTGAATCCATTTTTCACTTCCTTCCGCATCGGTTTAATTATCCAAAGAGTCGTTAGCTAAATCTTACGTATCGGTAATCATCTTCGTTCTCTCATCTTCAATTCCATTTGATTGCTCCGATTATTTGATAATTGAATACGTCGTCATTTTATATTTTCCTTTATTTTTAGATTCTGTTGTTTTACACTTTTACTGATTCATTCAGACTTTCAGAGTAATATATTTATTTATTTTTTTGATGACAAAAACAGTGGGTTTAGGATGTGTGACCTGATTTTTATAACTCAATTAGTGTGATTTAACTTGAAGTTAATAAAATTTGGCTGTAAGATTTCTAGGACTATATAACAGTTTGGATTTGAAATTTTGTATATACTCCCTCTGTCCCATAATTTATGTCCCATTTGGTTCTTTGCACGGTTTTAGAAGAGAAATATGTGGTGGAAAATTAAAGAAAATATGTTCATTTATGATAAGATTTAGAAATGAGAAGATGATTTTGGGACATTAATAATGGGACGGAGAGACTAACTGATTGGATTTGAAATTTTGTATATTCTTTATAATAAAAAAAGAAATTTTGTATATTTAATCATGATTTGTTAATCTGAGAATGGTAGATCAAACTTTGAAGCTGATGGGATCTCTTTATGACAAAGGTTTTGAGTCGTGGATAACGAGCAATTGAGTTTTTACTAGACAGTTCCGGCGCATTTTACAAAGACGCAAAATGGGAAGCTCTATTGTATTCCTAATGATTTTGGCCATTGGTTTCTTCATTGCCACATATAATTTCCTGACAATGTTCATGCATAGTAAGACTGCTGAGGAACGGGTGGTTGATTATTCGATAAAGATGGCTTTAGTTGACCCTGTTGTTGAGATGCCATTGAATGTAAAGAAACTTGTGAATACCAGGCGACCCTTTCATATTGCCCCTCACAGCAACTAGCAAAACTTATAGCAAGTGGCAGTCCCGGATCATGTATTATTGGTTTAAGAAACAGAAAGACCTGCCAGGATCGGAAATGGGAGGCTTCACTAGGATTTTGCATTCAGGGAAACCTGACAATCTGATGGATGAAATACCTACATTTGTTGTCGATCTTCTTCCTCCAGGCCAGGATCGGGTGAGGCCTCTTTATAATTGTTGCGATGATACTGAGTATACTGATGTTGGTGACATAACTGAGGTTTTAATGCTTCGTCCAGGGCTATGTCGTCTTAAACAGACCTTGGGCATTTGTACAGTGGTTGGAGAAAGCTAAAATTGAAGAAGAGTGAGTTTATATATGATAGCTCTTCATCGATTCAAGTCCGTATCACCACTTATTTTTGTTCCTTGAATTTTTACTGCTTCGGCAGGTACATTTTGATGGCAGAACCTGATCATATATTTCTGAAACCTCTACCAAATTTGGCATACAAAGAATATCCAGCTGCATATCGGTTTTTCTACATGAAACCTACTAAATTTGAAAAAATTATAAGGAAGTTTTATCCGGAGGAATATGGCCCTGTCTCGAACATTGATCCCATTGGTAATTCTCCAGTAATTATCAAGAAGGTATAGTCTTCCTATATCATTGCAATCCTATGCAGCTTCCTTATCATTTCCTTGTTTTAGCGGTTGGTTTGCAATAACATGCAACTAGAGCAGTCCTATTGTTTTTCATTGTTCCTTTAAAAACCATGAGTAATACATGTCATATTTTCAATGCAGACCACTCTGGATAAGATATCCCCTACATGGATGAATATATCTTTGGCTTTGAAGAATGATCCGGAGGCTGATAAAGCATTTGGATGGGTACTGGAAATGTGAGCAGGGTTGAATCAGTATAAAACATTCAGTAATAATTCGACGTAAAGCCCTTCCGTGACATTTTTTGTTTGATCTCTTTCACTTCAGGTATGCATACGCCATAGCATCGGCATTACATAAAGTTCAACATATCCTTTATGACGACTTCATGCTACAGGTTGGAATTCGGCATCTAAATCGAGTAATAGCAGATATCCGAAACTGTTTATCCTGTCTTATAATGTGCATTCTTAAATTTCAGCCACCGTGGGATCTTGAAACAAAAAACAAATATATCCTTCATTACACATACGGATGTAGCTACAATAGCAAGGTAATTCCGATCTTATCAGCTACCTGCATTCTTGAGGTTTTGTCCTGAAGCATTGTGTTATGTTCAGGGTGAACTGACATATGGGAAAGTTGGGGACTGGCTATTTGAAAAACGATTGTATAGGAGTAGACCTCTTCCAAGAAACCATACACTGCCTCCTCCGGGTGTTCCGGAGAGTGTGGTATGTCTTCATCATGATATAACTTTTCATGTTTAATCTGTTTTAAGGTTCCAAAATCGCGGTTTCTTTTCTTTCTTTTTGTTTTTGGTTGCTACTTGCTAGATGTAAATGGTAATATCTTGATGTAGTACTTGAGGATATCAGTAACTTGCAGTTTGATTTTGTGTGCAAGTGTTCTTATGTAAATCTTATTATCGCAGGTGACTCTGGTTAAAATGTTGAATGAGGCTACAGCCAATATTCCGAACTGGGACTCATTCTAAGATTCTCCTCATCTCCTTACGAGTATATTCTCTTTTAGTTTGCTGGAACAGGTTATCTCACGAGTATATTCAACTTGATAAGAAATTCTGTAAGCATCGAATATATTAAAAAATTCCTAGGGTAACTTGGTAATTACTTTTCCGTAAACATAAATTTTCAAAGCGTATAGCATGGCGAAATAAATCTTAAGCTGTAGTCAGAAGTTATGAATTAATTTCGAACTTCAAACTTTGTTTGATGTTGTTCTCGTGCCTATTCATACGACCATATTTGACAACTCAAGTCAAACAAAAAAAGAAGCGACAAACCATTTAACAAAGGTTTTTGTACCTCGTTATTTTATATAAATTTTCTTTTGATAAAGGAGGGCAATAGCCTAAGGAGCATGCAAGTGAAAATAAACTAAACAAATTGAAAATAAACCGAAAATAAACTAAACAAATTGAGAAAAAACTGTAACTACATGAAGTTATATGAAGCATGCAAGTGACGCAGCACCACGCAGCAGAATATTGTAAGAAGTTGGTGGCACCACGCAGCAGAATATTGTAAGAAGTTGGTGGCACCACGCAGCACCACGCAGCAGAATGATGTAAGAAGCGGGTGGCACCACGCAGAAGGCTGCTGCAAGTAGCTGGTGGCACCACGCAGCTCATCTGCAAGACTCATCCGCAAAATTCAGCGCAGCATCCCTGAAGTTCAAAATCTAGCAAGTCTCATATGCATGCGGCGGTGGCAATCCATGGCACTTCACTGAAACCTTGAATAGAAAACTCCCGAATAGGTTATGTTAACAAGATCATAAGAACAAAGAAAAAAGAACAAAAGAACATAAGAAATTCTCTTATTGAGAACTAAAAGAAGATTGGAGTGATGAACTCCAAGTTCCAAAAATAAAAGAGAAGCCAAAGCACTTTCTTTGCCTGAAATGTCCTAGCATTTTTTATTTAACATGAAATTCTAAATGACAAGTGAGGGACAACATATTTTATTACTCGGGCATGAATCAACACGATCAAATGTTGCATTTTGAATTTCGATCTAAATAGAAATGCAAAATGTAGGACCCACATGATCAGAGATGACTTCAGTTATCTTCTTATCCTCATAGTATTCCATAACTTCCATTTCTATCCTCATAGTTGCCAACAGCGTCTCTTTACTTGACATGTGTTGCTCAATCCGCGTCTCAAAAACCCGGTCTATCATCAGATCACAAGAATGGCATTTTCAGTATTTCTATAACTACTGAGGTGGACCAATAAAAATTTAGATTTTGATGAAGTTGTCTCGATCACAAATCTAGTCTCTCATTTCCAACCACAAATCATAATATTGTAATCAAATTTGATGATGTTTTGAACAGAACTTCACACTTACGAGTACATGTTTTTCTATAAAATTTAGTGAACAAGGTTTGCCCAACTTGTAGATTTTCTATAAAATTTATTTCCATGTCTTCAGCTTGGTATATGTGTATGTGTATGTTACTAGATATGATATTGATGAAGTTTGTGTCAGCTTGTCTTCATTGCAAATCTGCTAACGCTTTTTATATTAACAATTTAAGGTTTTAGGTTTGCTGGTTTTGGTTGTGAATTCTCATTTGTTCCTATGGCTTTGTTGTATTTACCTGATAATATATGTGATTTGCATACTTTTTATTTCCTGATTAGCAGCCCATTTAATTTCTCTTCAGCTATTCGCGTGGCTTTACAAATGATACGATATAATGTGGAGATTGCGAGACTGAATGGAGGATACATTACTAAGCGAAAGACTTATATACTGAATACTCTTTTGTGCATGTGTTTCAGGTTAAAGATATGGAATGGTACACGAGTGATAGACTTGATGATGTTGTCGTTCCAAGCGATCAGTGTGCACAAAGCAGCTTCCCATTGCAAAATAGACGGAAGCTGTGGGGATTAAATACAATTGATGAAGGTTATGTGTCACATGATAATCCTGATGTGTTTGGGAACAGTGTGGATGATGAAGGTGACTTTAATTGCGAGGCGTTGGTGGATGTGGATCAACTTCAAATGGACCGCGTGGTTGGTGAAGAGGGAGATCAAACGGAGATCTCTGGTGTATGTGGAGGTATATCAGAGTCTTCAAATTGTTGGACTGAAATCTTGAACAATCAAGATTATCTACTTGATGGATTTCCGTGGACTAATCAGACCGATGAAACTTTCCTGTACACGCTTATCTTCTAAAATTGTCTTAGTAGATTTCTCAAGTAACCTTTAGATAACACATTTATTTCACCTGTTAGTCAGTTATTCTTCATTTGACAACCTAGAGTGTCCTAAGTCCTAATTTTAATGGGTTTGTTCTGCTGTCTTTACCTCCCTTTTATACTCGCAGGAACTCATTGATTGAAGACGACTTGCATGCCAGTGATAAGTTTCACATCTATGGTTCTACAAATTCACATGGAACTTATTCAACAATGAACAACTTAACTACAGATATGTTGTTAGACTCACATGACACCGGAAGTTATGAGCAAATGGGCTCACCTAAATTTCCCTACATATTTGATTGGGATAGGGAACAATCAGAGGTGTCTCATCACAACCTTCAAAACATGTTGATTAGAAATGCTTCTCAGGACATTGCGTCTGAAGAGAATTTCCCGCAGCCGGAATGGGTTGATAGTGAGAACCCTTCAGTCGAAGAAACTGTCTTACAAGAGTTTGATAACGCACTGCAGAAGGTACATCATCTTTAACAAAGTGTACTTACTCCGTTTTGTCTATATGTCTCTCTACTTGGACTTATCTGATATTACTTGAAAATGTATCAGATGACTGACAAGTCTCGATTATGCTTCCGGGATGCCCTGTACCGCCTAGCTACGAATTCTGAGAAAAAATCGAGTGTTTTCCAGTGTGAACATGGAAGTAGAATCTCATCAAAAACACATATCAAAACTGCACCTCCCGATCAGACTTTGAGGTACAATCACTGCATAATAACTACTATTGACATAAAACTTATTTGTAGTCCCGTGTTCTTTACATGTTAAACGGCTGGAAACTATCTTGACCTGATGATAAACTTGAAAATTCAGGTCTGTGGACAAAGATGCAACCGAACATAGAACAAACACGATTGACAAGACAATTGCAGACTTATTATTCAATAAACCACCTCAGCATGGTGACTGCCACCAGTATCACCCAAAGCAGTTACAGTTGACACAGCAGCCAGTCTTCATCAAAGGGCGCTGAACTTCAAAACTTTAGAAGTGTGAAGCAGTGAGCATTAGTCAGCAGATAACAGATAAATGCATTTTGGCTATCCAACTTTTCCTTTTGCATCCAACTTTTCTTCACTCAGTTAACATAGCAGGTCCATTTAACAAGTAAGATGATCCAAGTTTTCCTTTTGGAGTGGTGCTCCGTGTGTACCGAGCTACCGAATAGCGTCAGAAGTAGGGATGCACATTCGGTCTGGACCGGACCGAACCGGACCGAAATATTCGGTCCGGTCCGGTCCTCCCGACCGAATTATTAATAGAAAAAGGACCGAAGACCGAACCGGACCGAACCGATTCGGTCCGGTCCAAATTCGGTCCGGTCCGGTCTAAGACCGAATAATCCCTGTTGAAATTTTGACAAACTTCACACGTCACATCCATTTTCAATTTACCGATTCATCCATTAAATCCCTGTTGAAATTCAATTTTATATGGCCAAAAAACATATCCAATTCTAATCAAACTTCAACAATAACCCAAACTATCAACATCATTCGGTTTCAATACTATGAGACTGAGAGTATGAGAGGACAAGACCCAAACTACCAAGAATAATTTCCAAATTTGCCCCCTTTCAAAGATTTTGTTCCCCATTTACCCCACTTCAAAGATTAATTCCTCATTTACCCCACTTCAAAAGATTAATTTCTCATTTAACCCCAATTCCTCATTTAACCTTGAATACTAAAATTTGAAATTAAAATATTAAAATAATCAATTTATCATATTAATTTTGACTATTTTACCATTTCATTAAAAATTTCAAAAATAAATATATTTTTATGCTTTTAAATTAAAAACATACTGAACTATTTGAAAGAAAAAATAGTTTTATTTTATCAATGATATTTATTAAAATTATTTTACATTTATTTTTTATATAAACAAGACTGTAAATTTATAACTTTGAAGGAATATCATTGATAAAATAAAACTATTTACTCTTTCAAATAATTCATTATGTTTTTAATTTAAAAGTATAAAAAATATATTTATTTTTGAAATTTTTAATGAAATGGTAAAATAGTCAAAATTAATATTTTTTTATGGGTGTCAAAATTAATATGATAAATTGATTATTTTAATATTTTAATTTTCAAATTTTAGTATTCAAAATTTTAATTTTATTATTTTCAATTTTCAATTAGTTTCAAGGGTAAATGAGGAATTAATCTTTTGAATTGGGGTAAATGAGGAATTAATCTTTTCAACTACCAACATCATTCAAACAATTCGGTCCTCGGTCCGGACCGAATATTTGTTGGGACCGAACCGGACCGGACTGAAAACCGAAAATTGAAAATTTTAGGACCGAGGACCGAACCGATTCGGTTCGGTCCGGATCGAAAACCGAAATTTCGGTCCGGTCCGGTCCGGTTTTCCGGTCCGGTCCGGTCCGGTTTTCCGGTCCGGTCTGAGTTTTGTGCATCCCTAGTCAGAAGAGTAAACTTCTTAAATTACCAAAATACCCTTAGTTAGTTAGTGTGTTGGGCAGAAGAGTAAAATTATTATAATCATTTAAGTCGTTGGTAAACATCGACGGCCGGTGCATTAGACATACTTTTTTCCATTAGTTTCATCTTACTTGTAAACAGATCCGTTCCTGAGTATTTATGGGCTTTGGTGAAAATAAATTTCTTTAGCATGTCTATTTTTACAAGTAAGATAATCTCTTCTTGATGGAACAGAAACTTTCTTTAACATGTCTATTTTTCCCAATTTCATAAATATATAAACTAAAAAAAAGATAAACAAGCTTCATTGATTAACATGTTATTGTCTCCAAGGTACACATGCATCAAATTTATATGTAAAAATGTCCCAAAAACATGGTCCATGATCAGTTATTGCCCACCTACAATGACATAAATTATATAAGCAACGTTCATAATCTCTAGCGTCGATATAAGCGTCGAATACCTTCCATTGACCTCTCCAAAATATATCACACCAGAAGAAAGTCCTTCCGAAAGGATTAACACCATATCGAAAACTAGTTGAGTCCATATAATTAAGAATATGTTCACCCATATCATCATCTTTCGATTTACAATGCACTTTAACTTGAGAGTGTGTTAACGAGCCAAGAATAGACATTCCCGCATTAATCAAATGGAGCCAAATATAGATGGAGCCAAATATAGAGAGTGACAGGAGGAATGAATTAGCTTTTAATATTAGCATTAAATGGGTCACCCATGCATCTGTATATAAGCAGGTGTGATGATTGTAATCACATAATAACAATATAATCAAATATATTTCATCCTTTTTTTGTTTTTCTACTTGGTATCAGAGCAAAAGATCTTGTTGCTTCCACTTAGAGGTGGTGGTGCTTCCGCAACCGCGCCACCACCTCCACTCACCTATTTTTGTGTCGTAGCTCTTTCAACACGTCTGATTTGATATTTGAAGAGCAATAATCAAATCCGCCAACTTATCAGCTCCATTCGAATCAGACGCCTTAGAAGATCCAGCAGCAGCTTTTCCACCTCTCTTAGCAGCAGCCGCTGCCTTCTTCTGAGCCGCCTTCTTCTGAGCGACGATGAACGGACCGTCAGAGGCTGCGAACGCCGACGAAATCAGAAGAAGGAAAGCAAATGCTGAGAACCAAGACGACGTCATCGATCGTTCCGATCTGGACAATTAGGGCTCATCGCAATTCGCATCGACGTCCGATTTGATCCGGTTGAGCGACACCTTCTTATGAAGCGGATGGACCGAAAAGTGCACCGGATCTGTGACCGGATCTCGGCCGACGTGGTCGCTGCGGCGGCTGATTCTTCTTCGCTACGGCGGAAAGACTTCCCTAAATACAAAAGAGATTAGGGCGGAGGAAAGAAGATTAGGATGAAAGGTTGATTTTCACACACACAAAAATGCCCTAGCCGACTGCTACTTGATGGCCCAATCGCCGGCCCATCAAAATTCTAATTGAGCTCTATCAACCAACAGTCCAAAACAATCCTCAAATTAATCAAAGTCAAAAATAAGAAGATCTATTCCTCCACCATGGGTTTGAGATGAGTTTTACCCTCACCCATTTATCAATAGAAGATGTGCATTCCTTCTATATGCCTTTATATGGCTACGGTGTCGAGAAGATTAATTCCTCCATCATCTTCACTTAGGAGTTGTCCTGAGTCTTTACGAAGCCAACAACAAAACAAATGATGCAACGCTTCAAAGGCAATCTAAACCTTGTAAAGCAAGGATCAGATTGAGGGGGCGTGTTAACGAGCCAAGAATAGACATTCCCGCATTAATCAAATGGAGCCAAATATAGATGGAGCCAAATATAGAGAGTGACAGGAGGAATGAATTAGCTTTTAATATTAGCATTTAATATTAGCATTAAATGGGTCACCCATGCATCTGTATATAAGCAGGTGTGATGATTGTAATCACATAATAACAATATAATCAAATATATTTCATCCTTTTTTGTTTTTCTACTGAGTGATCTTCCATCTGATTGTATATCTCTAGAGAAAATGTCGGGAACCATATCGAACAATCATTTGAAGGCTTTTGGTCTTGAGTTGCTAAAACTTGTGCATTCACTAGAGATATTGCAGCAAGTACTGAAAGCAACAAGTATGTATTCATCATGTTCTTTGTATCTATGACAGTCAGTTGTTGTTGGCATTTATATTGTTATTATCTGTTGTTAAATCATAAATGTTCATTTTAGAAAGAATACTTTAATTTTTTTATTTTTTGTATGATGTGTTTTAGTCTATTTTTCACTTTTTAAAATATTTATTTAAGGAAAATAGTAATGGTTATAAAAAAGACATCCAGCTCATTAAACTTTATAGTTTCTAAGAGTTCTCTACAATAAACAAATTTGTAATAGCTAAAAAAGGACTTTTGCTGATTCTTATTTATTATGAAAAAAAGTCAATAATAATTCTTTGGAATTTGGACTCATCATATTTAAAAGGGAAATTTCAAACATCATATTTAGTTAGGAATAAAATGATTTTTTGCAGAAATACAACAGAAAAGGAAAACACTCAATAAATCTTATGCTAATAAAACTTGATTTTTCTTTTTCTTTATATGTTTATCTTTTTCTTTTATTTAAATTTAGTATAGCCTACCTAATTAGCATGAGGGAAAAATTGGAAAAATTGTGATTTTAATTTCAAACCATTAATAATAATGAGTTTATGTTTTATTTCTCATTTGTTTTTCTGGAAGAGAAACTCAAGCCGCTAGATCTTATCCTCATGCCCAATCACTTGACCACTCCTTTCGATGTTTATTACTCATTTGTTGCACATTATAACATGTGCATATAATTTTGTGCGTAAAATTTGACTACCATAAAATATTTGAATACCATAAGATTTTGTGAGACGGAATGACATCATTTCAACCGTTGAATTACATTAATCCAACGATTGAGATTGATAACCGTCAATCCTCAACTGCCGCGTGTGTTTTGCTAATTCATTATCAAATTATTTAAAAGTTAATTTTGTCTCACATATATTTAATGTCGTCCCAGAACCTAACCCCATAAAATATATATGCATATAATATTAAGTGAGATTATTGCGTATAATTATCAAATTATGTAAGGGAATAATGTGTGACTTCAAGAATAACCATTAATAAACACCTCTGCGCTTTAATATAGAATAAATATAAGGTAGAAATAAAGATACATGAATTTACTTTAGCTTATTAGAACAAACTTTGATAGACTTTAAGTTTTGTGACGTCATGATGTATATTTTAATGAGAGAACACTTTTAAAAGCAAATAACTAGTAAATTATTAATTTCTCAATTATTTTGAAAAATACTTTTTGAGGCAACATACTATCAGTTTATTATCAAAAACCACCTATATAATATGATGTTTTTTCAAAAACCACTCCAATGAACCAAAATTACTGAAAATCACTCATATAAATGAATTCATTAAATTTCGAACAACTCAAACCTAACAGTGTTACAGTGAAAGGTTCAAGGAGGACATGCATTTTTTAGTAAATTTTTATCAGTCCTACGGTTGATAATGGTAACCATCAATCACTAACCACCCGTGTATTTTGCAAATTCAACCGCTCAATTAATTAAAAACCAACTTTAATCTCAACCATCGAATTAATCAAAACAACGGCCAAGATTACGTCCTTATGTCTCACAAAATTTACATGTATCCCTAGAATTCAACTCCAGTGTTGCATATATTAATAAAATAATGATTTCCACTATATAATATTTATTAAATAATTTATTATGAAATTATTCTTATTATACTCAAAATAAATACCAAAAAAATATGAAAAAATGCAGAAAATTAATGAAACTTAAATAAACTTCAACATAATTTTCAAAAATTATTGAATAATTGATCAACTAGAAATACCTAAATATTTAAAAATGGTATAAGTGTGTATTAGAAAATGAAACGATTAAAACAATTTGTGGATAAAAATAGTCGGGTGAGAGTAATTTGTGAAAGTACAATTTTTATATCAATCTTTTAGGTTGAATTCTAGGTTGAATTCTAGAGAAACAGTAAATTTTTGTGAGACGGGAGAACTTAATCTTAACCGTTGATTTGTATTTATCTAGCGGTTGAGATTAAATTTATTTTTAATTATAATTAAAATGAATTAACAAAAAAACATGGGGCGGTTAGAGATTGACGGTTATCAGTAATAACCGTTAGATTGATAGAAATCAACGGAAAAGATGATATCCTTCCGTCTTACAAAATATGTGTTGTCCTCCAAGAACCATTTCCCCAATCTTTAATCAATAAATGTATAATTAATATCATTAAAATTCATCGACAAAAATATTAATGTATTATAGTTTGATAGAAGAACGTATATTCAAAGACAAAAACTATTGTTTTTTTGGATTGATCAAGTGGTTGAAAAGCGAACCGTTCGTATTCTCATCATTTGGTTTGTCGGGTGAAATACAAATTTTTAATATTCTCGTTATTCGAAAGAAATTTTTATCTTTTCTTGTCCAATTTGTATTTCCAAAGTTAAAATTGGTCAAAAAAATTTCTTTAAATTATTCATTTATTAATTCATTGTTTTTATTGAATTTCAAAAACATTATTAACTTTTGAGTTTTGATCATTTAATTTGAAATTTTTATGTTTTGAAGTTCTTTTTCTTCTGATTTTTCTAATTTTGCTGCTATCTGATTAATTTAAATAATTTGTAAATAATAAATTATTCAATAAATAAATTATTCATTAAATTGCATAAGAATCATTATTTTATTAATCTACCTATCTTATATATAAAAAAGTAAGGAATGAATTGACAATTTTTTGAAGTCACAATTCACCTAATTGACGGTTTATCAAATTTACTCAAAAACCTAATTTAATTGACATTTAATAAAATATTTGTAACACATCAAACACCTTTGCACATATTATGTGCAACAAGTATTTGTATCGACGTTCGGAACGGGTGGTTCAAATTTAACAGAATCATTTATATGGGAGATTTTCAGTAACTTTCATTCACTAAGATGATTTTCGGAAAAACACCACGTTACCTTAAAAGGTTTTTTGATATTTGTATGACAGGTGAGTTTAAAATTAATATATACATTTAATTGACATAAACCTCGACTTCACTCCACTTGAATTTCAACTACATAATTTCTCCTATTTTTTCTCAACATACATAGGAGTATAACATATGCTATTATTAGCTTTTCACACCCTGACTCATTCTATCAGCTTCAGATCAGCTTCTTACAACCATAAGTACCAACTGAACCAACACTATATATACATCACTGTCTGCAATCATTTGGCTCAACACATAATTTAGAGACACAAAATGGTTCCTGTGGTGTGCTTGGCTATTATTTTCACAGCATTCTTGGTGTCATCACCCACTGCAGCGAACTTTTACGAAGATTTTGAGATCATATGGGGAGATGGTCGAGCTAACATATTAGATGATGGAAAGATACTCACCTTATCCCTTGATAATACTTCTGGCGCAGGGTTCCAATCGAAAGATGAGTACTTGTTTGGAAAAATAAGTATGCAGATCAAACTTATTCCTGGAAATTCTGCTGGGACCGTCACTGCCTTTTATGTAACCTTAACATAAAACACTCTTTTACCTTAATATTTAGTTTGCTCACTTTGTTTCTGAAAATTGTTCAGTGGAGTGAGGTTCACTTTGTTTCTTTGCAGCTATCTTCCGAAGGAGCGGATCATGATGAAATTGATTTCGAGTTCCTTGGGAACCTGAGCGGCCAACCATACACTGTCCACACCAACGTATACAGCCAGGGAAAAGGAAAAAAGGAGGAGCAGTTCCATCTTTGGTTTGATCCCACAGCTGATTTCCACACTTACACTTTCCTGTGGAATCCATCATGTATCATGTAAGTCTATTTATCACAATTTGACAATTCCTTTCGCCATCTAACAACCTATTCCATTTTCCCAGTTTTGCTATTGATGAAGTTCCCATCAGAGAATTCAAGAACCTGGAGGTCCTTGGAATTGGGTACCCGAAACGGAAGCCAATGAGACTGTTCTCCACCTTATGGAACGCGGATCAATGGGCCACAATGGGTGGATCAGTGAAGACAAACTGGACACTGGCTCCATTTATTGCAACTTATAGAAACTTTGACGCAAATGCATGCATAAAGAATAAGGGGTCAACATCACCATACTCGACTTCCTGTGCAACATCAAGCCATGCTTACAACATCCATCCCTGGATGAATGAAGGACTCGATGCAGCATACCGAGGGAAAATGAACTGGTTCAGGAAGCATTACATGATTTACAATTACTGTAATGATGCCACCAGGTTTCCACAAGGACTTCCTCTTGAATGCAGCTTGCCATATTAAATCCTCAAACCTTGGAGCTGAGGGTTTACATGCTCCATCAGACTTTCACCCTTCTTTTTGTTTGGCTGTTCTGAAAGTTGAAGAGAGACCCTATTTTTCCTGATTTCAGATGTCAGCGAGTATACGAGAATTCTTACATTCAATAAATGATTGATTTTTGCAGCACACATTTCAAATTTAGCCAATCATTTTTTACCTCTGGAATCTGCATTTTCATACAATGTAACAGCTTTCGGCACAACAGATTTCAAATGCCAATCATCTAAGAATGTTGTCAAGTGACAACACTTTGCAAGGCTCTGCGAATTGCCACCCTTTGTTTTTGACCGCCACTCAGGGTATTCGATTGCTTAGTGGATGTAGCCAGACATTCCTACATCATCGTACAACTCGCGACCGAACCACATCTTGTTTTAAGCCGAGTTTATCGAAACCAATGTATTCAACAGTTGACTTAAGTCGAATTGAAAAAGTAGATAATCGATTGTCTAATTTCTCTAATGGGGTTTCGGAAGTTTGGGAATTTGGTCGATGTAGTTTGAAGGGTTAATTACGGGAAAACACCCCTATAATATTGAGGTTTTTCCAATAACACCATATAAATTTTTTTTTAACAAAACACTCATATGTTTTCAATATTTTCAATGTTACACCCATTATACTATTTCGGTACTATTCCATTAAATATATTAATAAAATATTATATAATAATTATAAAATTCAGAAAAATAAGAAAAACATAAATAAAATCATAAAATATTATATAATAATTATAAATCCAGAAAAATAAGTAAAACATAAAAAAATCAATAAATTATAGAAAATATTAAAATCAGAAAAAATTTATATTTTTTAAAAATCATATAAGTTGAAATTTTATTTTTAAAAAAATTAATCAAGATTTTGTAAAAACTAAAAAATCAAGATCTTTTATTTATTTAAAAATTTTAAGAAATTTGAAGTTTTGAAAAAGAAAACCATTTTAAAAAATAGTACTTTTCATGAGTTAATTGTACACTAGTATTAATGCACGACAAACTTTTGCATGTATCAGTTATAGAATTTAAATATAACCAATACTAAGATAAAATTGGAATTTAAATAAAAATTAATATTAAGATAAAATTGTGTGCAGTTATGTAGAAGAGTGTTGACTAAATTATAGGGATAATATTGAAATTGGGGATAACCGGTTCCCCAATTCTTAATAGGAAGATAACGAACTATCAACATACATATAGGTGAAAATATAAATTGAGTGTGAAGAAATTTTCTGATGAGTAGGATTTTAGCATAAGTTTGTTATGTTTTTTTAGGTATTTTTATTTTCTCTTAATTTGGATTTTTCACATTAATAGTTTGTTATGTACACGTCATCAAAAATACGAAATATAATTTTAAATTTCTTAATTTTCCCAAATTTTAAAATTTAAAATTTCTCAAAAAAATTTAATTTTACCCTATTTTTTAGCTTTTGACAAAATAAAAATATTAAAAATGTTTATATAAATATTTACAATTTTTCTGAATTTTATAATTATTATATAATATTTTATGAATATATTTAATGAAATAGTACCGAAATAATACAATAGGTGTGACATTGAAAAAATTGAAAAAATTGAAAACATATGGGTATTTTGTTGAAAAAAAATTTATATGGGTGTTACTGGGAAAACACCCCTAATATAAGGGTGTTTTCCCGTAATTAACCCTATTTAATATCACTAGAACACCACTCCAGACCTAACTTAAAGATATCCGTAGTTCCAACAATACTTTTCCGCACAAAAGAATCTGCAGGCTTTGACTTACAGGACAACATGTCACCATTTCTAAAATACTTAGCCTTAAGTATTCTACTAACTAAAAGATCAGGGAACTTTAAAATTCTCCACAGCTGTTTCATTAGCATTGCAATATTAAAACTATTGAAACAACGAAACCCCATACCTCCATGATTTTTGTCCCTTTGCATTATCTCTTTGCTCACCCAATGTATACTCCTCTCGTTATTGCCATTGTTCCACCTATATCTCAAGATAAGAGATGTTAGTCTGTTGCAAAGATTCCTTGGAATTTTAAGACAACTCATTGTATAATAGGAACGGACTGGAGACATGACTTGATCATAACTTCTTTACCAGCCAAAGATAGGATCAAACTTTTCCAATCTTGCACCCTTCTGCTCCAATCTATCCTCAATTTCTATGAATGCCTCAGTTTTGTTTTGTCCCACTGACAATGTGAGGCCCAAATATTTGAGTGACTTGGCACTCTCTTCATACTTAAAAGATTTGCACACAATTCAATCAGGAACATATCCATATTTGGGCGAGTAGTAAATTTTGATTTTTCATAATTCACCTTTTGTCCTACAATTCTCTCGTAAACAACTAGTAGAATAGCGGTATTTTAGGAAATTATAATGTGACTTCAAAAATAACTGATTAAGAAAACTTTACACTTTATATATAGTAGAGATATATTTTAATTGTCCTCGTTAAAGATACATAATGTGTTATCAACAAAAAACACAAAAATAGTTACATTTATAAATTAGATAGGTTTTTAGAATAGAATCAAGAACTTCACTTCAAGAAAAATAATAAGTTTTTGTTTGATAGAAGGATTTCTTCTCATTCATTTATTTTAATAATTTAAGTGTTAAGATTAATTGTAATAAATGTGCGGTTAAATTTGCAACTTAACCCTTAGATTTGACGATTTTATTAAAAATTTCTGTAAAGTATTAGTAATTAATAACTGAAATTATGAATAAATTTGCAACTGAACCCTTAGCTCTGCCTGCCCAATATGTCATCAAAGAATACTAGAGTTAAATTTTAAGAGAATATTAATTATTTGTGCGATTAAATATTAAAATTAAAGTTGGATTTTTGATTAAATTGAGCGATTTAATTTGACGGTTATTTATAGTTTCAATCTTATTTTTTGGATTGATAAAATACGACGTCGTACATTCGTACAAAAACATAAATGTCATTCTTTGACCCATTTCTATAACATCAAATTATTTATTATTCATTCAGTTATTTTTATAGCATTCATTCTGTTAGCCCACCAAGGGCTAGCCTAGTGGCAGTGGAGGTTGTATTATAAGCCACACGTCATGGGTTCGTGACAGCGCGTCGTTGTGCACTGCAAATTAAATTTATAAACCTACTCAATACTAGTACAGTAGTAAGCAGGGTCGAACCCAAGGGAAAGTAATCTAGTCTAAGAGTTATGCTACAACTAATCCTACTCCTATCAGGGGGTTTTTGAAGGTTTGTAACTACAACTAAAAGTACTAATAAAAGAAAATACAGTTCAGGGAATCTTGTTACAACCAGTAATCATAGACCAGACATGCATCAATCTAGTAAATTATAATTGTTCTAATTAGATAGTCCCGCTAGGGTTGTTACCTAATTCTAGTTCTATCTTCTATTACCCGCTAGAGTCTCAAGAAGATGTAACAATTACCTAATCAAACTACCACAATAGTTCCACCGCTAGGCTTTGCTACTATGACAACTCAATTAAATATCATGCAATTGATAAAAACCTAATTTCACCGCTAGGCTAGGTCAAGCAAATAACAAAGCATGCAATTCATAATAAGAACAGAATTCACTAAATTAAAACATGCTATTCAATGGACTCATACAAAGTTGCAACTAAATTCCCCAAACTGAGAATTAGCTACTACTACAAAACATGAATCTAAAATTGAGTTTGAAGAGGAAACTTTGCTTGTGGCCGTCTAGGCTCTCTCTATGAATTAGGGTTAACACCCTATTTATAATGCTGCTGAAGATGTCGAATTGGGCTGGGCCAGACAGATCCGCGGACCCTTAATGAATATTTCCCGCGGATCCTTAGGGATTTAATTAATTCCTTCAGCGTCCGCGGAATAATCTCTTCAGCGTCCATGTCTGACGTCAGCATGATGTCATCCAGCTTGAAATCACTCTTTTCTTCGTCTTCCTGATCCGAATTCGCCTAAAATGCTCAATTAGCGTGTAAAAGCTCTCTTGCAGTCATAATATGCCTGAAATGCAAAACATTACGAAAAGGTAATATTTCACAAACAAAACATATAAAAATAGATGGAAATAAGACAATGATGGATCGTATAAATACGCTCCATCAAACTCCCCCACACTTATCCTTGTTCGTCTCGAACAAGTAAAAGTCTAGACTGCAGATTCGAATCAATCTAAGTATACTGTAACTACATGACAATCCAACTCGTGATATTCTATCTAATCATCTCATCAACATCTGCATACAATCATCATCAATAATGCTCAATCTGCACTCAACGATATAGAATACTCAAGTCAAGATATCAATGAATAATGTAGAGATAGCCCTTTTCAGATTCCTAACTTCATTCTTCAATTCACAATCCAAATTGCACTAACAGTTGAGTTTTTAATATGGCATGCAAAACACATTACTTAGATAAATTCACTGGCAACAACAAACTTTTATTCTTTTTTTTTGAAATGATTGATTTTTTTTCAATGATGGCTTGCCTTATTTTGGCTTGTGCCATTGGTTAAAGCAAGTGCTCAAGTGGGAAGTGTCTTGCCCGACTACTAGTCGATAACCAATATAAAACAAAAACATTTGTTGCCAATGAACTATCCACATATAGATTTCACTTCTCATCTTGTCCTTTTAACGCGAGTCAAGATGAGGGTCGCTCATCTCTTTTCCCGGTTACTCAGACAAGAGATTAGATAATCATTATCACAGTTCGGAATGCCAAAATATCAGCTCAACATATAGCACAATTATTCATGCAAATCTCAAAATGAATGTTAAATCCCTCTAGGACATTTGCTATCAACTCTACATCACCAGATGTCTCAACTCAAAAGCATTCATATCATCAAGCACAAACATCATAAAACATCAGATTTCATGCATGCAGATATATCAAAAATTCATAGGATAGAACATCACTCATATAGATCATCATTTTATCACAGCATATAATGATAGCTCTCCTCTTCGACTCAAAATAAAATAAAATAAAGACTCAACTAACACTACTTCCCTCCCCACACTTGAAATATGCCGTGTCCTCACGGCACACAACATACAACAAGAATGAAGAAAGGTACACAGACTCTAACAAAATAAAATGCTAAAAATAGATGTGGTAAGGGAACAAGTGAACTCCCCTAATGATCGTCAGGTGTTGGTGGTTGAACAGCTTGCACAAATGCTCGATTTATCAATTTCAGATCGGAAGCTCGCTCAGCAGCATCTACCGCGGACCCTTAAGAATAAATTCCGCTGACCTTTTTGGAAATTCTTAACCGTCCGCGGATATAAATCCTTTACGTCCGCGGTCCTCTCGGGACGTGTCACCAAAGTCAGCTCTGAACACCTGAGAATAAGAAAATACATGCACTAGAAGTGCACTAATCACCATACCACATCAAATATAATATATAAAAAAACTAAAGAGAATATAAATCTATCTAAATACACTCGGGTTGCCTCCCGATAAGCGCACTGATTTAACGTCGCTGGCTCGACAATACCTCATTGAAGATCATATATTAGGAGCCCACGGATGAACTCCATCAAATTTCTGCACTTGTCCTCCAACATGTTTCTTGACAACGCCATAACTGACACCACAAGAACTCCATCCAGGTTTCCATCCAAATGTAGCATTCCCTTGTTTTTTCTTTTTCCAATAAATGCATACTTTATCGAGCAACTTATTCGAGTTTGACATTTGTGTGCTTGCTCTAACCAGTAGATAATGAGTATCACCTCCTCAAGCGTACCCCACACTTCTCCCTTGTCAAGTGATTTCTCAATCAATTGGTCCTGTACATGAGAAGAATGAACAACATTAGTTATACGTGAAGACTCATTAATATTGCAGCTTACCTCATTGCTTGAAGAGATCATGACTAAGCATTGTGAAGAAATAAGATCCTCTGGTTCGGCCTTAAAATCATTATCGCGCGTATGAGACATTACTTGCAATGCTTCGTCTACCACATCGTCTGGATCACCTATTGCCTCCACTACTTGAGTATCGTCCTTGTGGTGCGTTAGAGCTGAATTTGAAGATGCAGTTTCTTCTGCCCTAGCATCGAAAATACGCCACAAAACACTCACAGTACAGTTATTGATAGATCCTCCTGCCATTACATCCAACATACCACGCTCATCTGGATTCATCCCATTCAAAAAATAATTAATAATGACGTGTTCTGGGAAACCATGGTTAGGGCACCACTGTAATAATCCAAGAAATCTATAATAATAATCATCAAATGTTTCAAACTCAAATTGTCGAATGAACATAATTTGATCACAAAGTGCCTTTTGTTGCAGTGGTGGCGTATATTTCATTAAAAATAGTCGCTCAAAGTCCAGATAAGTGCAGTTCACGGGTAACCGTATATAAGAATACCAAGAAAAAGCATTATTAGTCAAAGAAAAAGGTAAAACCTTAAACTTAAAATCATCAATGCTTACTTCCCTCGGTTTAAGGGCAATGCAGACTCTATCAAGCTCCTTTAAGTATGCAAATATGTCTTCTCATGAACACCTGCAAATTTTGGAAGTTTGTAATAAGTTTCTTCATCAATCTGGGAGTAATCAAGTCTATCAAATGTCATGATGGAAGAACACTGTCAACGAAATAAAAAGAACAAAACAAAAGAACTCTATACTAAATAGAACTTTCCCCGGCAACGGCGCCAAAAAATTTTACAGCGCGTCGTTGTGCACTGCAAATCTAAATTTAATACCTACTCAAAACTAGTATAGCAATAAGCAGGGTCGGTCCCAAGGGAAAGTAATCTAGTCCTACGGAAAATCTACCAGTTTCAATTCTAACTCCCTATCAGGGGGTTGTTTGAAAGATTGTTTGTAAAACTAAAACTAAAACTAAAGGATTGAACTAATAAATGAGAAAACAAAACAGTTCAGGGAATCTCGTTGCAAACTAGTAATCCACAGACCAGACACGTTTCAAGCTAATGAATTATAATTGTTCTAATCAGATAGTCCCGCTAGGGTAGTTACCTAATTCTAGTTCTATCTTCTATTACCCGCTAGAGTCTCAAGAAGATGTAACAATAACCTAATCCAACTACCACAATAGCTCCACCGCTAGGCTTTACTACTATGACAATTTAACTAGATATCATGCAATTCTTATAACCCTAAGTTTACCGCTAGGCTGAGTTAGGCAAACAACAATACATGCAATTATAACAAAGAACAGAATCCAATAGATTAAAATTTGCTATTCAATAATCTCATACAATGTTGCAACTCAATTCCCCAAACTGTAGGGAAATTTAGCTACTTATAGAAAACATTGTAACAAAACAAAAGACTGAAATTGAGTTCGAAGAGTTATCGTTTTTCTGAAGACTAAGGATGAAGCTGCTTGCAATTCTCTACTCTCTGCTCCCGGAATTTCGCCGTCCAAAGCTTTTTTTTCAATTAGGATCGAAACCCTAATCAAAAAGCTGCTGATTGTCAAAAGTGGGCCGGGCCGAACGTCGCGCGGACCCTTCTTCAATTTAATCCGCGGACCCTTCATAATATCCATAAATCCTATAACGTCCGCGGATAAAAATACAGTAAGGTCCGCGGCTGATGTCATGCTGACGTCATCCAGTCATCTTCTGCTTCTTTCCTTTGTCTTCGAGCTCCGAATCCGTCTAGAATTGCTCCATAAGCGTGTAAACTCTCCATTGTACTCCAAATACACCTGAAACGCAAAACACTACAACAAGGTAATAATTCGCAAATAAAGCATATAAGAACAACGGAAATAAGATAATGATGGATCGTATAAATACGCTCCATACAAAATTTGACAGCGCGTCGTTGTGCACTGCAAATCTAAATTTATAACCTACTCAAAACTAGTATAGCAATAAGCAGGGTCGGTCCCAAGGGAAAGTAATCTAGTCTAGGAAAATCTACCAGTTAATTCTACTCCTATCAGGGGGTTGTTTGAAAGATTGTTTGTAAACTAAAACTAAAACTAAAGGATTGACTAATAAATGAGAAAACACAGTTCAGGGAATCTCGTTGCAACTAGTAATCACAGACCAGACACGTTTCAAGCTAATGAATTATAATTGTTCTAATCAGATAGTCCCGCTAGGGTAGTTACCTAATTCTAGTTCTATCTTCTATTACCCGCTAGAGTCTCAAGAAGATGTAACAATAACCTAATCCAACTACCACAATAGCTCCACCGCTAGGCTTTACTACTATGACAATTCAACTAGATATCATGCAATTGCTATAACCCTAAGTTTACCGCTAGGCTGAGTTAGGCAAATAACAATACATGCAATTATAACAAAGAACAGAATTCAATAGATTAAAACTTGCTATTCAATGATCTCATACAATGTTGCAACTCAATTCCCCAAACTGTAGGGAAATTAGCTACTCATAGAAAACATTGTAACAAAACAAAAGACTGAAATTGAGTTCGAAGAGTTATCGTTTTTTTTGAAGACTAAGGATGAAGCTGCTTGCAATTCTCTACTCTCTGCTCTGGAATTCGCCGTCCAAAGTTTTTCAATTAGGATCGAAACCCTAATCAAAAAGCTGCTGATTGTCAAAATTGGGCCGGGCCGAACGTCGCGCGGACCCTTCTTGAATTTATCCGCGGACCCTTCATAATATCCATAAATCCTATAACGTCCGCGGATGAAAATACAGTAAGGTCCGCGGCTGACGTCATGCTGACGTCATCCAGTCTTCTTCTGCTTCTTCTGCTTCTTTCCTTCGTCTTCGCTCCGAATCCGTCTAGAATTGCTCCATAAGCGTGTAAAATCTCCATTGTACTCCAAATACACCTGAAACGCAAAACACTACAACAAGGTAATATTTCGCAAATAAAGCATATAAGAACAACGGAAATAAGATAATGATGGATCGTATAAATACGCTCCATCAAACTCCCCCACACTTATCCTTGTTCGTCTCGAACAAGTAAAGATCTAGACAATAGATTCGAATCAATCAGAGTATACTGTAACTACATGACAATCCAACTCATGATATTCTATCTAATCATCTCATCAACATCTGCATACATCATCATCAATAATGCTCAATCTGCACTCAACAATATAGAATACTCAAGTAAGATATCAATGTAATGTAGAGATAGTCCTTTTCAGATTCCTAACTTCATTCTTCAATTCACAATCCTAATCGCACTAACAGTTGAGTTTTTAATATGGCATCCGAAACACACTATTGGATAAATTCATTGGCAACAACAAACTTTTATTCATTCATTTTTTTTCTGAATTTTCTGAATTTTTTTTTTTTTGATGGCTTGCCTTATTTTGGCTTGTGCCATTGGTTAAAGCAAGTGCTCAAGTGGGAAGTGTCTTGGTTTTCTTCCTAACCCCCGGCACTAGTCAATAACCAATATAAAACAAAAAACATTCGTTGCCAATAAACTATCCACATATAGATTTCACTTCTCTTCTTGTCCTTTTTACGCGAGTCAAGATGAGGGTCGCTCATCTCTTTTCCCGGTTACTCAGACAAGAGATTAGATAATCTATTCACAATTCGGAATGCCACAATATCAACTCAACATATAGAGCAATTATTCATGCAAATCAGAATGAATGTCAAATCCCTCTAGGACATTTTCTATC